>QKWP01000868.1:22454-89330 GCA_003550325.1 Gigaspora rosea
TTTTATTTTTAAATTTTTTATTATTTTTTTTTTAATTTGTTTTAATATTTTTATTTTTTTTTAAATTATTTTTTATTTTTTTTATTTTAATTTTTTTAAGTTATTTTTTCGTTCTGATTTTTTTTAATTTTTTTAATTCATTTTATTTTTTTTTAAATTATTTTACTTTTTTTAAATTAATTTTTTATTTAAATTATTTTCAATTTTAATTTTTTAAATTATTTATTTATTTATTTATTTATTTTTTTAATTCGTTATAATTTATTTTATTTTATTTGTTTATTTTATATTATTTATTTTAATTAAATATTTTTTTTATTTTTAAAAAATAATTATTGGGAGAAATTACAAAACTAGGCACGACGAATGCAGCCAATAACAAAATACGAGGAATTAATGAAAGATGAGAGCCGTATATTAACCCATTAAAAGACGCATTAACTAATTATCAGAACAACCACCACCAATAATACAAAATTATTGTGCTATGTCCTATTAATTATCGAGCTATACTCGATACTAATTATCATGTTACGTCCCAAACTAACTATCGTTTTACATCCCATACTAACTATCGTTCTATGTCCTATACTAATTATTGTGCTATACCTATACTAACTATCGTATTAAGTTCATTCTAATTATCGCAAACATTTATTCCAACTATCGTAATACATTCATTCCAAGTATCGCAATATGTTTGTTCTAACGAAAAAAAATTATCAGTACTGTAATCAAAAAAAATATAACGCATATAGCAAAAAAACTTACTATATGCGCCGAAAAAGTATTCCAAGAACCCGCCTTAAAAAAGAATCACCAAGAAAAGAAAAGGCAAGCGAAAAAAAACCCCAGAATCCACATAATGAAAAATTTACCAAAAGCACCAAAGAAATTTTCCAAAGACCTCGAACCTAAAGAAAAGAAACATTATATTATATAAAATAAAAAAAAATCGAACGAACAGACTTACCGGAAATTTTCTCCAAGAACCCAGAATTATTAAGAAAGAAAAGTTACTGGAAATGCTGAAGAAACAAACCCCGAACCTAAAGAGAATCACCCGAAAGAAAAGAAAGAAATGTTATGCAAAGAAAAACCCAATCCAAACCCCTTTAAGAAAAAAATAGAACCTACTTAACGACACCAAAACGTCAAACAAAAAACCTGCCAAGAACAACAATCTACGGAACAACAAAGAACTTAACGACGACACCTACGATGACACCTGCGACGAAAAGAAGCCACCACAACTCCAAAAACTGCAATTCAAAAGACGATTCTAAAGCGATTACTCTAAGGGCTAAAACGAACTAACAAAGCTGCAAAAATTAAGACAAAGAAATGAGAAGAAAAGCGAAGCAAGATTAAGATGACGAAAAACAATAAATAAGAAAAAAATACCAAAATGACAAAAAAGGCTACGAGTGAACGAACGACTATGACTCCAAAACAAATAATGAAATGAAGACTCCAAAGGCAATTCCAACGATGAAAAAAAAAGTTAGTACTATAAACAAAAAAAATTAAAAAAAAAGATTAGATTATCCAGTACACGATTATCACAATAATACATGATCATCTGGAGTAGGGTCGGAGAGTCAGGGTCTACATGACCCAGAAAATCTTACCTACATCCTGTATCTGTCCCGGAAAGTTAGTTGACCTTTATAAAACTGTTTTCTTGTACTATCCTACTATATATTAAGTATGCAATCTCTAACAAAAACTTCTTGTTTTTCTTCCGTTGGTAATTTGGTTCAAGTGATCGTTGGAAAAAGTTTTTCTGTAATTGTTTGCAATTGAAATATATTTTATTATTTATAATTATATAATTATATATAAACAAGTAAATCAATTCTAATTACCTTGGCAGTAATAAAATAATCATCTGTAATAGCTTTAATACAATTAGCAATACTGCTTCCAGTATGGGGATAGGGAATTAATTAATTTGAATGATAATAAAACCAAAAAAATGAGCAGTGACTGCCATATATCCAAGTTGCTGAAGAGATGTTCAAGTATCACAAGTAAGAGAGATTTTTACTTCAGAATCTTGAAGAATTGCTTTAATCAAAGCTTTTCTTTTAATAGGTCTTCATAATATCGTGTTTTATTGTATTAGCACTAAGAGTAAAACCAGGTAATTCTCATTAACAAATTTACGAAATCCTTGTTTTTCAACAAACTGAAAGCTTAGTTTATCCATAACTATCATATATACAAGGTTTTGATGATTTGAGTCTCTAGTATTTGGTTGGCTAATTGATAAATTAAACCTTAGTTGTGTTTGGCCATTTTGGCTATTTTGACTATTTTGATTTGCAATTCTAGCAATAAACCTCTTGTACTTCATACAAGAGTTAAGGTGGTATTGAAGGTGAGATGTTCCATTTCCTTTTTTGTGACTAAATAATTTTTTACAATATTCATATTGGGCTTTTGGATCATTTTTTTCTACCACGGTAAAATTTTTCTATACGAGAAATCTATTCCTTAATGTAGTTGTTTTACTAAATATCACAATAATAATAATAATATTGCTTGAATTGGCATTTGAATTGTTGCTTGAAATGTTGCTTGAATAGGTGTTCGAATTGGCATTCGAATTGGCATTTGAATTGGCATTTAAAGACTCTGAAACTAATAATACAGAGATAGAATTATTTGGAGCAATTACTTTGTTATTATAATTGTTATTCTCAAAAGCGTCCATCTCATTATCATAAACCCTATTATCATAAATCATATTCTCATAGTTATCAATCTCATTCATGTTCATAGATTGGTTATTGTCTAATAGATGTATCTAAAAAAATAAGAAATCTGTATTACAATATTTCATCAATTTTATAGAAAGAAAAATTATAAAACAAACTAACAATAAATTTTAATACTTTTAGAGTATTATTCATACAAAGGATATTGGCTATGTTTTTCTAAAGTACAATTTATGAAACTGTTTTTAAATATATAAAAAAAGTTAATATATGTAATTATGCAAAAATTATTCATCTGATTTAATAAACATACAATAAATTAAAAAAGTTTGCTTTTATTAGTAACTTTTTGAGTATTTTAGGTGCACTAGCTATTACTCATTCCCTGTCTGATCAAAAATTATTACAAAAAACTATCCTAAAGAACATTTATAAAGCATTTTTTATGTTTAAAAAAAAGCTTATATAGATTTGAAGTTGTATAAAGTTGTATAAAAATTACTTATCTAATATAACAAACTTACAGTTAAACTGGCTAGTATTTTTTCTTTTTAAAGATATTACATGAAAAAAATGATGTATCTAAAAAAAAAAAAAAAGATTATTCGATCAATATAGGTAAATAGTCAGGTGCATATATAATAGGCTACTCTATGGGTATATAGGCTGGGTAGTACTGGTACAGTACTGGTACCCAAGCCCTATCTATATAATAAAGGGCCTGCAATTTTTAGTTCTACTCTGCTCTAGGGCTTGTAATTTGATGCCCAAGCTCAGCCCTAGTGGTACTACCCTTAGGGCAGTGTTGTACATGGGACGCATCCACACTATATAAAATTTCCAATATCCAAGATTGTTCAAAATAATCCAAGACTATGTCCCATGTTTAACTAATCAATAAAGTTATTTAAAAAATATATAATTATATATTTTTTTAGGTGCTGGACTTATTGGTAAAAACATTAAAATAGATTATCTTAAGTAATTTTAATTTGAAAAAATGTCCAAATTGTCCAAAATTGTTCCATGTACAACACTGCCTTAGTGTACCTATGGGTAGCTCTGGCCCATGCAGAGACCTAATTGTGGGCCTTTTTTATACTATCAAAATTTATTGCCACAGTCCGTCTTTGCAACTTGTGGAGCTACTTCAATATTTTTTCAATCGTGCCTGAGTATTGCCAGTATCCAGGCAACTTCTTGGTAATTACCAGCATTAATTTTTTTTTAATATTAGTACATTGCAATTTCTATTTTTTTGCTAAATCCAGTTTTTGGGATGATAATTGCCCTTTCTCAATCAACACCTTAATTTCGTTCTATAAAAACAAAAAAAAAATAAAAAAGCCAAAAAAAGAGAAGGTTATAATATATTTACTCTAAGATAGGACAATTGTTCTTTAGTTAATGGGCTCAGTGGTCTGTTACCAGATGAGCTATTGGAACTATTTCTTTTGCTTCTACTTGAACTACTACTGCTACTGCTCAATATTCTACTTTTACCTCTTCCACCTTCATCTTCACTACTAGTAGTACTTGGGCTTGGGTTTTCATGGCTCTCGCCTTTGCCTTTCCTTTTTCTTGGATGATAGCAATTGCAGCTTCAACCACTGCAGAGATCAACTCTACATTACTAAAAATATAAAATTTATAATTAATTAGTTTTGATAAATTACTATATCAACTTATCATAAGTCTTATATTTTTGTTTCTTATATTTTTTGCCTTTTTCTTAGCTATTTTGTTGTTTTTGGCTTTGGGTAGTTTCTTTCTTTACACATTTTTACAAAAGAGTTGGAAAATCGAAAGAAAATAAAAATGAGAGAAAAAAAAGTAAGAAAGAAAGAAAATGAAAGAGAAAAATAAGAGAGAAAAAAAACAAGAGAAAAAAACAAGAGAGAGAAAAAAAATGAGATAGAAAACTGAAAGAGAAAGAAAACTGAGATAGAAAGAAAAATAAGTAAAAAAATAAGTGAGAATTGATATGTGTGTGTATATGTACTGTATATGTGTAAAATTGAATTGAAAATAATTATGAAAAGTTCTTGGGAAAGATGCTATCTGTTTTATAATTTCAATGGGCTATATGGTAATTGTCCTTTGCATTGTCTTATTTTTCTAATAATATCTTTTACTTGAGCAAATATTAATATCGTTATAATCAGTGTTTAAAATTCAATGTTTTTAGTTTTCTCAAAGAATGTTATACAATTTTGGGAACATAAATTATTAAATTGTATTCTCTATTTGAGAACATTCAAAAATTCTTTTAATATTAAAAATTTTTAATTTTTTTATATAAAGAACATTAAAATTTTACTAAGAATATTAAGAAATTAAAAATGTTTTTTTTGAGAACATAAAACCAAATTTAAAGTTTAAACACTGGTTATAATATCATTAATTAAATAAATGATTACATTAAAATAATACACTTTTTCTCTTTCACTTAAATAATATACGATTAATTTAATTGTCATATGCATTATATTCGACCTCAGATAAAATTGATTATAAATATTATATTACTATCAAAAGTAATATCAATAATTAAATAAATGATTATATTAAAATAATTTACCTTTCGCTTAAATGATATGCTATTGACTTAGTACTTAAATGAAAATTGGACAATATAAAAATTATATTAAGGGAATATGTTTTTCACACACCTGCATGGCTGTGCACCCCATATGCATGCATATAAATAAAATCATCAAGATAATCAAGTTAAGTTTTTTTTTTTGGTTTTTATTTTTGTTTTTATTTTTGTTTTACCGTATTTGTTCTAATTTTTTTTTCTTTTTTCTTTATTAACTGTAATCGTTCATAAAGTGTCACGTCATAGGTGCTGTCGTAGGTGTTGTCGTTAGATTTTTTTCTCAGTTATGTTTCATCAGAAAGTAATCTTGCGCCATGTTCTTCTGAAGTAATATACGTTTTAACGGCTATAGAGGACTTTCTTGGTGGGTGGTTTTGTAGTTTATGTTTCTCCAGTGGGTGTCCTTCACTTTTTCTGGAGTTGTATTGTACAGAATCTTGGTAAGTTCTCTAGTTTTTCGTTTGTACTTTTTTTTTTTTGTTTTGTTATTTTTTTCATATATATTTACTTATGCTTCTTTTTCTTCCGGGTGTGATTTTGCCGTTGGAGCCGTCGTTACTGGAGTTATTAGAGTCACCATTTTTGGGTAAGTTTTTTGTCTTGGTTTTTTTTTTATTTTTTTTATATATTTACTAGCTTCTCTTTCTTCCAGCTAATTTTGCCATTGAAGCCGTCGTTACTGGAGTTATTGGAGCTATGTTTTCGGGTAAAAAATTTTAGAATCACTGTTTTCGGTAAGTTTTTCATTTTTGGGCCGTTTTGCTTGTTTTTTTTTGTTGTTTTTTCCTCTTATTCAGGTACCAACTCTTCTCTTCTTTCAGATGCGATTTCACTGGCATTACTGAATCTATTGGAGTCACCATTTTCGGGTATGATTTTGTTTTTGGACCATTAATTTGGGTTTTTTTTTTTATAACTTATATATTTACTAATGCTTTTCTTCTTTTAGTTGCGATTTCGTCGTTGGAGCTGTCGTTACTGGAGTTATTGGATGCTTTTCTTTTAGGTATGATTTTGCCATTGGAGCCGTTGTTAGGGTTCGGGTTTGTGTTAGGGTTCGTCTTTAGTTGCAATTTCGCCATTGGAGCCATCGTTACTGGAGCTTTTCTTTTTTTAGTATGATTTCGCTGTTGGAGCTGTTGTTAGGGTTCGGGTTAGGGTTTGGGTTAGGGTTAGAGTTAGGATGTTTTTTTTTTTTTTTGTTTTTTTAATAATAAAAAAATCTTAAAATTTTTTTATAAAATTTGCAATTGATGTTGATTGGTTGGGTATGAGCGATTGATCACTTGTTACTTGATCAGTTTTGATTGGTTGATAACTGGGTGCACGGCCGCACAAGTGTGTGGAATTTTCAAACCCTTATTTTAATATCATTATAATATCAATAATTAAATAATTGATTACATTTAAAATAATTTACTTTTTAATTAAATAATATACAATCAACTTGATTGTCACATACATTATCTTCAGCCTCAGATAAAATTGATTATAAATATTATATTACTATCAAAGTAATATCAATAATTAAATTTATCTTTTGCATATAAAAATTATATTAATATTAGTTTATATCAATAATTAAATAATTGATTACAGGGTGTGGCGACTTAGGGAAGTTGGTAAGTTGTCACCCCCAAGTGGCAGGTCTAGGGTTCAAATCCCACTGGCGACGCTTTGGAAAATAGACCTGTGTTACGGTAACTATTTCCTGTCGATCGGTTGGGTATATTACCTGTAGTCCTTGGTTACTATCTCGAATGGAAGCTTTCGGGCGAAGTTGTGTCCGGTGACACAGACAAATCCAAGGAACCGGAGAAATGGAAGCCCATTTGGAAAGTCCCGAGTAAAGAGGTAGCAACGATCTTTGACGGTGCTACCAAAATCGGAATATCGGAAACTGGAGCTGGAGAACTGGACGACATGACCTTCGGAGGAGAGGGTCCACCAACCTGGCCGCCGGAGTCGTACCGGAGGAAAAGTACCTATGTTCTGGAATTAGGTACCAGGGGAAGAAAAACCATAGTAGCACCTAATGCTGGGTAGATCAACCCTTCCGGGCCAACTGGTTTGGAAGTTTGGGGCACCTGGTGATGGACCGGTAGGAAAGTAATGGTGGGTACCGGGGTCGGTGTGAACCTTACAAGGGCAGAAGTAGGTAATGGTAGCAGTTAGGTACCCCTGACTGCAAGTTGCTTGCCTCGGTGAGTGCGTAAGTTACCAAAGTGTAGGTAATACCTGTGTGGGACAGGGACTGCTCTACCAAGTTTACCCGCGAGGATAAATTAGTCCTAAGGTGATGTAGGTAGCATCCGGGACTGTCTTCGACTGACTAATGTATCGGAGGGCTGTACCAGTGATCACAAGTAGGATTGACATGCGAAGCGTTGGACCAGAGGGTTTAAATAGGCAATCCCCTAGTTGGGTTGTAGGTATGGCAACTAGTGTAGAACCTTCGGGCGGACTACTTAAATTAGACAACCAAAGTTGTACGTGTGGCTAGTTGTACTCTCATTCAATGTAACTCAATTGTGGGTGCGCCCAAAGAGGTGCCCTTGATCCACAGGCTTGATTAAATAAACTCTCACCCAAAGCGGGAACTTTAACACAAAAAAAAAAAAATAAAATAATTAACAATAATCAGCCTAATAGTATATTTCTGATTATATATATTATTGGATAATATAAATATAACATTATTAATAAACTTGTATGATCCAAATTTTGACCAATAACTAATGATATATACTAATTATTGCATGAATTTATTTATTTTGTGATGATATTATCTGATTTATCTTTTTGAACTTAAAATAGGCTGATATTTGGTTAATTATTGTAATTTTCTATTTTCATTAACTAATATATTTCTAATTATATTTATTTTTAGATGATAAAAATATGATATTATTAATTTATCTTTTTGATCTTAAAATTGGCTGATATTTGGTTGATTATTGTAATTTTCTATTTTCACAAACTGATATATTTCTGATTATATACATTTTTAGATAATATAAATACAATATTATTAATTAACTCATGTGATCTAAATTTTAGGCTAATATTTGGTAGATTATTGAAATTTTTTATTTTCATGAATTGATATATTTCTGATTATATACATTTTTGGATAATATAAATATGATATTATTAATTAACTCATGTAATCTAAATTAACTGCCAAATATTTGGTATTGTTTTATTTATTTATCAAGGAACAATGCCTGATCACATGCATATCATTCAAATGAATAAAGGTAAATTATTTTAATGTAATCAATTATTTAATTAATGATATTAATATAAATTGTGTATTGTATTGGCTACTAGTATTCATCAAATTCTAATCAAATCAAATATTGGATCAATTTGAATTTGATCAAATCAAATTGACCCTAATTTGTATTTGATTTGATTCAAATATTTGAATTTGAATTTGATTTGTATTTGAATTTTTAATAGTAATTTTCAAATCCAATCAAATATTTGTCAAATCAAATCAAATTTGGCCATATTTGAATTTGATCAAATCAAATATAGTCAAATTTGAATTTGAATTTGATCAAATATTTGATTCAAATATTTGAAGATCAAATCAAATTGCGGAACNAAATTTGAATTTGAATTTGATCAAATATTTGATTCAAATATTTGAAGATCAAATCAAATTGCGGAACCCTATTGGCTACATAAATAGAATTGTTTGCCCAATGGAAAAGGGCAAACAAGATCCCCTCCAAATACAAGTGAACCCAAACCTTACAACAACTACATCTCAAAAGGCCTCACTACATAAAACCTATACATTTAGCTGCCTCTGTAGCCTTTCTCACCAATTACACTCTGACTTTAACAACTGCTCACCAATAGGTCAAGCCCATCGCAAAATTAGCATTTGGTCCACAACGTGGATTAAATACAGTACTCCAACAAACAATATTCTGACTATTCAAATCTAGGTGAGTCTTGACCACTCTAGTAGGTTTAAATTGCAGATAAACTAGTCTGAGCTTCTATTCTTGCATGTAATTTATATGTATTTGTCATTGTACAATTTAAGTTGTTAATATATTTTATGTAACTACTTATAAATTACCCAATAAAAATATGTGCAAGTCATTACTTTAAAAAAAAAATGAATAGGAATTGTCAAAGTTTTGGTATTAATTTATTTATTTATCTAAGAACAAGAAACAATGCCTCAATTGCATGCATATTGTTCAAACAAATAATGGTATATTATTTTAATGTAATTAATTATTTAATTAAATGATATGATATTAATATAAATTATGAGTTGTATTAGCTACATAAATAGGAATTGTCAAAGATTTAATATTGATTTATTTATTTATCTAAGATCAAAGAACAATACCTTGATCACATGCATATCGTTCAAATGAATAAAGGTAAATTGTTTTAATGTAATTAAATATTTAATTAATAATATTAAGCAATATAATATTAATATAAATTGTGTATTGTTTGTTTGTTTCTTATTGTTTAACAACAAAAAAATGCTGAAATTGTATAATGACACCAAATCTGAAAATTTAAAAGTTTGTTTGCATATTTTCCTAATAAAGTAATTTTTTAATTGGTTCAATAGTATATCATTTAATTAAAAGATAAATTATTTTTAATGTAATTATTATTATTATTTTTTTTTGGATTCAAAATATCCGCTTTGGGATTAGGAAAATTTATTCAAGATTTTAGAGCTATCAGTAACCCACACATGAGGGATCTACTAGTATTTGTTACAATAACAAGAGTACAACTAGTCATATCTGCAACTTTGTATTGCCTATTTAAGTAGCCACCCTAAGGTTTTATGCTAGCTGCTATATCTGCAACCCACATACTCGCATTACCTATTTTAAACCCTCTGATTTTTGTTCCTTCTACCAACCCTCCTGTATCACTAAAACATTGTTCTAGATACTAGTTTCATGCTTTTAGGACTCCATACCTTATAGCAAGTATCCTTGTAGATAACTTGGTAGAGTAGTACCTGTCCTACCCAGGTATTCACCTACACTTCGGTAACTTATGCATTTACCAAGGCAAACAACTTGCAGCTAGGCATTACCTTGCAATTGCTACCATTACCTACTCTGCCCTTGAGAAGTTCATCCAACCTCAGTATTGGTATTCTATTATCTTCTTAAACCTTTTTTGGTACTTTCCAAACTTCTAATCTAATAGCCCAGAAGGATTGGTCTGCCTGGGCTTTATGCGCCCTTATGATCATCCTTTTCTTGGTACATGTTTCCAAAGCACATGTCCTTTTTCTCCGGTATGACTACAACAGTCTGATTGGTAAGAAACTTCTTCAAGCCCTATTTTGTTCAGATTTTTCAGCTTCGGCTCAATCTGACTCTATTCTGTAGCACTGTTGAAAGTTCAGTTATTTTTTTACTCAGTCTTGTCAAGCATGGTTCCTTTTTCTGGCCCCAGGGAGATCTTTATACACTCAGCATACACTAAGCTTCCAATAAGTACACCAGTATGATGAAAATTCAATGCACCCATGGTGTGACCCAAGTTACAAATCTACTAATTCGGCTTGGTTTCCTAGTTCAGGTTACAGTAATACAGATATAATTTTCAAAATGTCTCTAGTGGGATTTGAACCTTAAATCTATAATTACCAATTGCTTGGGGGTGACAACTGATCCAACTCACTAAGTTGCCACACTCTATATAATCAATTATTATTATTTTTTTTTTTTTGTGTTAAAGTTCCCGCTTTGGGTGAGAGTTTATTTAATCAAGCCTGTAGATCAAGGGCACCTCTTTGGGCGCACCCACAATTGAGTTACATTGAATGAGAGTACAACTAGCCACACGTACAACTTTTGGTTGTCTAATTTAAGTAGTCCGCCCGAAGGTTCTACACTAGTTGCCATACCTACAACCCAACTAGGGGATTGCCTATTTAAACCCTCTGGTCCAACGCTTCGCATGTCAATCCTACTTGTGATCACCGGTACAGCCCTCCGATACATTAGTCAGTCGAAGACAGTCCCAGATGCTACCTACATCCCCTTAGGACTAATTTATCCTCGCGGGTAAACTTGGTAGAGCAGTCCCTGTCCCATACAGGTATTACCTACACTTCGGTAACTTACGCACTCACCGAGGCAAGCAACTTGCAGTCAGGGGTACCTAACCGCTACCATTACCTACTTCTGCCCTTGTAAGGTTCACACCGACCCCGGTATCCACCATTACTTTCCTACCGGTCCATCACTGGGTGCCCAAACTTCCAAACCGGTTGGCCCGGAAGGGTTGATCTACCCAGCATTAGGTGCTACTATGGTTTTTCTTTCCCTGGTACCTAATTCCAGAACATAGATCCTTTTCCTCCGGTACGACTCCGGCGGCTAGGTTGGTGGACCCTCTCCTCCGAAGGTCATGTCGTCCAGTCTCCAGCTCCGGTTTCTGATATTCCGGTTCTGGTTGCACCGTCAAAGATCGTTGCTACCTCCTTACTCGGGACTTTCCAAATGGGTTTCCATTTCCCAGGTTTCTTGGATTTGTCTGTGTCACCGGACACAACTTCGCCCGAAAGCTTCCATTTGAGATGGTAACCAAGGACTACAGGTAATATACCCAACCGAATGGTTACCATAATACAGGTCTATTTTTCAAAGCATCGCCAGTTGATTTGAACCCTAGACCTGCCACTTGGGGGTGACAACTTACCAACTTCCCTAAGTCGCCACACTTTGATTATTGTTTATTATATTAATATACATATATCTTCTTTTATTTGGATTAATTTTAAAATTTAATATATTCATAAATTTATTGGCCCATAATATTAGGCTAATATATTATGATTATATTAGTTAGTAAACAATCTTATATCTGTTTGTTTTTATATATATCACCTTAATATCATCCTATTATATTAAACCATTTTGACCTGTAAAATGCAATATTAAAAATATGATTGTCTATTCTTTTAGCTGAAATTTATTACATTGAATTTGGGTTATAAGTTGATTATATTAAAATTTTTTTTTATATCTTTAAAAATCTTTAAAAAATGTTTCATAAATCTTCATAAGATTAAATCTTCCTAGCATTTTATAAATTTTTATATACTACTATAAACTTTTGTAAGTCTTATGGTTTGTAAGAAAATTGATTTTTTTATGCACCATAAAAAATTATAAATTTATATAAAAATTTTATAAAAATTTACTTTTTCTTATGCACCATAAAAAAATTATAAATTAATATAAAAATTTTACGTAAATTTACAATTTTTTTACACACCGTAAGGCTTACATAGTTTTACACTAAATTTTACATAAGTTTATGATTTTCTTACATACTGTAAAAACTTATAGAAGTTTACGCATATATTTTTGTTAATGTACTTTCCAAATGTTTTATGTCATAACCTGTGTAAATTCATATTTGTGGCTATGAACTTTTTGTGATGGCAAATCATTACTTTGATAACTTTATATAAGATTATCTGCCAATCATAATAGATAAAATATATACATTATATTGATACCTCAAAAATCAGCATATTCCTGTATTCCTGTTAAATTTCTAAGTCACTGGTTAATCTTTTTATATCTGACAGGATATTCAGGTGACAATTTTAAGTAAAAAAAACTCATTTAACTGATTTCTGAATTTGTGAAGAACATGTAGGACTTTTGTTTCTAATGATTTCTGGAATCGATATTATACAAGTATTTATACATTATAGTACTATAAAACCAGAATTTTTCAGATCTAAGTAAACTTAAAAAAAAATAACAACTGATGCAACACTTTATTAACAAAAAAACTTCCTAGCAAGCATCTCTTTGTTGAATCACGATGAATTACACTGAATCACACAATAAAAAGTAGATATACTAAAAGTTGAAATATTGTTTACCATAGGTGAAGGTAATAAAAATATATTGTATTGCTTAATTTATAAACTTTTAACATCATTTTTTTTGTTTTTTTCATCTTTTTTCTTTTGTTATCCAAATAATTAACTTGTTTTTTCTATTTATAAATTTATGTAGACTTTTTTCGAAAGTTATGTATTCTCTATAAGACGTTTGATTCATTTTATATATGTGATAGTATAGTTTTGTTAATTATAGATTAAGTATAAAAAATGGGAATAAAGGTGTATAACTTGTTATAAAAAACTTTTTAATAAAGCTCTTGTGTTTATAAGCTTTATTTAACCTGGGTGAATAGTTTTATTCATTTACAATGCGAGTTAGTTTGCTTTGAAGTTACAAAAAAAATTGTAATATATTTAATAATTATTTATCTGTTTTCATTAAAAGTGTATCATGTGGATAAAAAACTGTCTTATAATTGGTCAACTACTTCATGATTAGACCTGCACATTTCTGAAAATACAAAAGTCCTTCCTGCTTTTGTAAAAAGTTTTTATTTAAATAAAAGAGCCCAACCTTTTTTAATTTGCTAATGTAGCATTAGCAGATCAAGAAATTGTATTGCAGTATTGTCTTGTTATTTTACTGTATTAAAACTGTAAAATGTTGTTACGCTTGGATTAATTTGATTAATTCAGTAATTTGTATTATTAATTAGCCAATCATATGAATGTTCTACCAAGATCTCTAGAATCGTATGATCGATATTTTATTACTATATATGGTAGAATCAGTATTGTCTATATTTGGTAATATCTCTGACTGTAAGGGTGGTGACAGATATTACGTAATATCATTTTGCTATAGGGTTACCCCCCTCCCCCACGTAAGATAGGCTTTAAACCAATCAAATTCGATAATTTAAAAATTATATTATACTATAAAAATAAATATAATTTTTTTATTAATTTACAAATACAAATATAAAATAATAATTCCAAGTAATGCTATCGCTATTAAATCAACTCTATGCAGACCAGGTAATGGATTTTATTTTTGTAAAGTGAATAATAAATTCGGTTAGACAAAGCATTCCTCATTTCAAGAGTGGCATAGTGATAGTGCAAAAAGTAAACAGTACTGTGTAAAGATTTGACCTTACCCGGATATTATTAAATTACTCAGGTTATCCGAGTAAATTATTATTTTGGGTAATCATGGCAAATTTCTAGCCAGTCCAATCTCTAGCAAAGTGGTGTCCAAACCATTGATATCTAGATTTTAGAAAAAAATTTTTTTTGAAGTTTCTATTCGATTTGGTTCAAAGATCATGATACTACCAAACTTTTGCATCATCACTATGTCACTTGAATTGAATACCATACTGTATGATAGTAATTAATTTGCGTGCACCAAGAAAAAATCCGATAATGCTCAAATTAAATTACATACTATCTATATGAAAATGCCCACAGTAAAAGCAGAGGATGGGACTAGAGTTGCAGGTAAAACTAATCTTCAATGGTGCACCAGGTGAAACTGATGCACCAATGGTGAAATTAGAGTTATAGATGAAACTAATCTTCAACGGTATACTAGTTTTCTGGTGAAATGAATTAGTTAAATATATAGTCACATCCCCTGCTTTTGCTATCCACTTACCCATATATCAAAAATCAACTGAATTCGATAACTCAAAGTCCATTTGTCCTTGGAACACACTATGTTGCACATTATACCTAATATTCCGTGAAAGTAGGTGATTAGAGCTTCAATCCTAATCCAACGATCTAGTCAGATATTGAAAATTCTAACCCTAAGTCTTGCCAAGTTTCTAAACAAGTAGGACGTCTAAAGCGGAGTAGATCTTATAATATATATTTATTGAATTGACTTTAGGATTAGAATCACCTTTTATTAGAAATGGATTAAGTTTAAAACAATTATATATAAGCAAAATTGAACTTACCAAAGGTAGGTTTAAACTGCCGTTTTTTGTATTTTTGGGGGTTTTGCTTTTATTTCTTGCCAGGGATCATCAAATTCTATAATTTGATTAGCCATATTTCATCCAATTCTGCTTCGCTTTAGATGACCCCTAAACAAGGCGCATATGCTTGAATTTCCTTTTTACAATATAGATAAAAAAAATAAATGTGGTATAGCTATAGCCCCTTAATATAATCAATGCATAGCGCAAAAAAAGAGATCTAAGCCAAATTTGGACTAGCAAAAAAAAACCAAAAAATTACTTACAGGGAAAAAGCCCGTGATATAATGCATTCAGATTTGTATAGTTTCAAAGCTGCAACAAATAAACCTGACAGTAAAATCTCAATAGCTGGGGTTTGCACATTCTTAGTAATTTATGCATTGCTTGATTACGCCCAATGTGAGATATGTCAAGTTTCAGCCTTGATTCTAAATCACCCGATGTATTTGCTATATGAAATTTTTAAATGCTCTATGAACGTTATTTCAAAACAAACCACGTTATTTTTAAGGATTTAATCAGAATAATGCCCACAGTTGTTATTTCATGATTTTATTAATAATATATGCAGTTTTTCTACCAAATTCGTGTCTCAATCAAATTCATATAATTTGATGTATCATTGTTATCTTATAATCTAGTGATTAATTCTTAATGATATGAATCGTTTCAATGAGGCAATTCAAATGGTACAAAATCAAAGATTTGATTAGATATCAATAATAGATCAAATTATGCAAATTGATTGAGACACGAATTTAGTATAATAAGTAAAATTGTAAAGTAGATCGTGTGGTATAAGTTAGTTGAGATAATTAATTAAATAAGATATATTGGTTATACACAAAATAAAGAAGAACTTACATTGTATAGCGCAAGTTCAGCTGCAAATTATGCAATCTATTCTATATAAATCTTAACAATTATGTTGAACTTCTGTAAAAAGATTATTTATATAATTAGTCAAAATTCAAATTAAATAAATTTGTTCAGTTTTTTATAACTCATTATTCCCATTTTATTTTGAACATAATGAGTCGACAAACCTTTATATCTAATCCCAAGTTCGATAAAACTTACATATACAAATCTCTGAATACTAAATATCAGCAGTTTACTAATGCATTTGCATACCATTTCATGGTAGAAAATGAAAATCTGAACCCAAGTCGATTATATATATGTGACACTGCTGCGAAAGAGTGGAAAAATATTAAAATGTTTGAGAAAACTAAAATCGATAATAAAATAAAAGGATACTTAGCTACACCTATTAAATTAAGAGGATTCATCGGGTCCACTGTTTTATCTCAAAAAACAACCGTTCCAAAAATTACAGTTAAAGTTCTCATGCTGTGACAGCAATTCCTATAGAACAAGAAATTCCAAATAATGCACCAGTACAAAAACGGGCAATTTGTTCTATAGAGGCTGCTGAAACAAAAATCAAAGAGCTAGAACAAGTATATAACTTTACCTCTGATTCACAACTTCGCCGTGACTTACATAGCAGGATCACAAGTCTAAAAACTAATATTCAATCACATAAAGAAATATTGCGAAAATTAAAAAGAAATGCTGATTATTAGTCCAAATGTCGTTCTAAAAAAGTTAAAGCATTAGAAGAACAACAAGAGGTAGTTCAGTATAACAAATGTGATAGACCATCATACTTACTTCAGAACCCAGACTTACTGGAACATATTCATGATTCAATCGAATATAGATACAAAGACGTAAAGAAGCAATTAAAGTAAGGATTGTAAATCATTTAAGAGAAAATCTTGAAAAAAACTATGGTATCTATATGGCAAGAACAACCCTAAACAACTACCTTTTGCTTCGTCATTCCAACTCACTTGCAGCAAAGGCGCATCATCATCCTGCCTGGGTAGCTATAGATGCAGTCTCGTGTGATGAAACAAAGTACTATCCTGATGGTCACTATTGTCTTGCTTCTGTAAAGGGTATAAGACAATTTGTACAAACCTTTGCTGATTTTTCTGTAATCATCTCACAAGATGATAAGGCGAAGATAGATTTAGGGGTAGCTGCTGTTAGTAGAACGTTTCATACCTTACAATCTTCTTCTCAACCAGTCCAATTGCCCAATTATGATTTTATACATGGAAGTAGCCAAAAATTAATTCCTTTAGTCTATCTAATGATTAGCCAAGTGAAACTAATGATGATTTTCAGACAGGACAAGTTTCAATCGTCGTTAGGCCTCAATGGTCAATCAGCACATCATCTATTACCCACATAGGGATCTTTCTAGTCTTGTGTTAGATAATCAATATTCTGAAATATTAAAAATAAACAGTGAAATAAAACTGATTTGGGTATTATTAGTTGATGGTGGACCTGATGAGAATCCCAGGCACCTTAAAAATATTGAATAATATTGCAAGATTTTTAAAAAATTCGATCTTGATTACTTGTCAGTACGTATACATGCCCCAGGGCAGTCAAAGTATAACCCAGTCGAAAGAGGAATGGCTACACTTTCTGGTATTGGCTGGAGTTGTTTTGCTGATAAATCATTTTGAAAAGCACCTTGATAGTCAGAGTAGAATTGTTGATGATGAATTAGCAACTAAAAATTTTCATTATGCCGGTTCTATGTTGTGTGACATATGGGGTCGGGACCAAATTTTTGGAAAATATGTAAAAGCAACATACATTGATAAAATAACTAATCCGTTTGAGATATTATATTTACTATTCGCGAGGAAGAAGATAAGAATGTTAAAAAGGGGAAAAAATCAAATCAGCAAATTTTAATAATGAAAAGGGACAAGGTTTTAATGAATCTACTAATACTTCTGTTCCGTGGTCCTGGATAGAAAAACATTATAGTTTATGTCAATATTCGATCGATATTAAACGTTGCACCAATTTGAGTTGCTGTGGACCTACCAGAGTACAAGAAGCTATGGATTTTTTTCAACCCTTTGATGGGTTTCTTCCTCCCGTTACCAAAGCCTGAGATGGTCACTATATTAATCCTGTTCGCCTTCTCCAATATTCTGAGCGATTTAAAGTTCCCGATTATGATGAACATTGTTCATCCATTAACCAAACAATGTATTCTCGACTTTGCTGCTCAATTTGCCATAAGTATTTCCCTACTCTATCATATGTGGCAAAGCATAAACATTTACAGCATTCATCCAACCGTAGCAAGGCTAGAAAAGAACCAGAAATTTCAAAATCAGTTGCAGAATTTGTTATAATATCAAATTCTGCAACTATGGAAGATTTGGACCTATTACTCTTGCAACAAAATGAAAGTTATTTGGACGAATGTAGGGAATGCTTTTCAGACATAGAGTAAAAGGTTTTTTTAAGAAAAAAAAACTGATCTGAAGTGTGCTACAGAGAAAAAAGTTGTAAGAATTCTTGTAGCACTTATGCACGTAATGTATGTATGAAGTGGCGTATTATTTATCTACATTAGTATGCTATTCATTTTCTTAATAAGAAACTAGGTACATATTTTCAAATATACTTTTTTTTTTCCAACAAAACCCGAGTTCGGCTTTTGTTAGTTATATATTATTTGCGAAAGGGCTTTATATATAACCAACAAAAGCCGAATTCGGGTTTTGTTGGAAAAAAAAACAAGGAAAAATTATTGTACATTATAAAATGCTATTTTTCACCCAATTAGGATTAAATAATTGTGTAAAGCATTTTTGACAGCTGTAGTCTGATTAAGATCCAAAGAAGTTAGTGAAGCGTTTTTACAAAGCATCTTCGCTAATACTTTACTAAGTTCTAAATTAAGGATTATCATGAAGATTCAAATAATAATTTAGAGTAGTGTTCATACAAAGAGCAATCGCCAATGCGTTTACTCCATCTTGACTAATATTAAAGCTAAGAATTCAATGTTGCGTTGTTAAAAAAAAAGATTCCTTGCACAATTTTACATCAATGGATAAGGGAATGAATAATTCACCCGGTTGATAGATAAATTATTTCATGCTATAATATGTTAAAAAAAATTCAATTTTTCTTTTATAACGGCATTTTAAAAAGAAATTCATGTCATGATTTTTACTTCAATCAATAATAAATAAAATTAGTTTTATATATTGTAGATCAAATTTGTATCAAATGATATTCAAGCTACATTTAACGTGACGTTAACCATTTTTGAAAAAAAAGAGTATGACAAACCACACACATTCAGTTTATATACATACTAAAATTTGATTCACTTTGACAAACATGTCAACCAAATTTTTCGAGAACTTTTAGTAATTTAAACCAACTTCTTAAAGATAGTGACGAATATAATGTTATTATTGAAGTTGGTCAAGCTCCAAATATTCAAACATTTAAAGTACATTCTATTATCCTAAATACTCGATGTTTATATTTTAAAGATAATTAATTACGGTTACTTGTACCTCTATGTGGCACATCAGATAAGTTGCAATTACATTGTAAGTCAATTCCACAATACAAACATTTTCGACAACTAAAACATGTTCCTCTGCGACATTTTAGCTTTGTTTTTTGACGTCAGCCATTATAACCAAGTATTAATGAATATTTAAATAAAGAGCAAGAAATTATGTTTGTCGAAAAAAAGCAAAATATCAAAATACTGTATATAAGCTTTGAGAATGACACACTTTTTATATATATGATCGTTGATCGAAACTATGATTGAAAGCATAATTTAATATATCAAATTTACATAAATTCTAAATTTGAATTTTTTATTAAGAATCACAGAGATTTTCCGGCATCAACACTGTGAAAATCACAGGGTCACACTTTATTGCAAAGTGCTATAAAATGCAAGATCACATGGGGACATGGGGAAATCTGCTAAGCCGGCTAAGTTAATAAAAATTTATTAGCTAAGCCGGCTAAGTTGATAAAAATTTATCAGCTTAGTCTGGCCGATAAATTTAGATCGACAGAATCACTATAAGATAGTATACATATACATATGATTACATAATAGACCCGGGCCTTATACTTTATCTACATTATAGTATATCTTATATATGGTACATATATATATTATATATGGGACATAAGACATTTCGCTCTCCCTCCCCCTAAAATATTACGTAATATCTGTCACCACCCTAATATCAATTATATTTCTGTATAACTATAAGCTCTCAACTACCTAGCATCACTATTAAAATTTTACTATCATAATTTTGTATAACACAAACCAATAGCAAGTTATACCTTGATATAACATAACACAAATGAAAGATCAAAACAAATATTAACTTTTCAAAAATCAGTTATTTCTCTAAAATTTGCATAAGAAATTCCTTTTTATGCCCTAACAAAAAGAATTACTTGAGCAATTTTATTATAAGTTTTGCTAACATTAAGCACTATAAGTACTCTAACTTAAATGAACTTGAATTTTTTTGGCCATAGTCACGTAATAGTAAAAAAGTAATGGCAATTCTGGGAAAGATATATATTATCTGATATTTGTTTACATTATTTTGCTAATCAAAATTATTTTGTGATTATATAGAGGGTGATAATCTGTGATAATCCATGATTATTAGCATGATAAAAAGTCATTTTGATTGGCCAACATGATACAATTGAATATAGATCATTATACAAATTATTTATATTAGTTTTAAAATACTTTCTATATCAATATGAATTGTAATAACTGATATAACAAGTGGCTAAGCATGTCATCTACAATTAAATAATTTTAGAATATGTTGGTCTTTCACTTTATTAGCAGTTGGCAGATTTAATCAAATATAATCAAATTCTATAAGAACTTTTGCTAATACCACATATTTACTAATAACTAAATAGTAAATAGTTAAGTAGGCTCATAAGACTTTTTGAAGATTTTTTTTGGGTTTTAAAGTTTTATTCCTATAGCTAATATAGTCTTGAAACTTGTATTCAAGTTTTAGATAATATGAAATATCCGAATAACACTTAATATGTAGAAATAGTAATATAAATAGAACAAATATAGTTAAATATAGTGTAAAGTATATTATGTATAAAAAAAAGTGTTTGGGTAGTAATTAAAAGTGATTGGGAATAATTCTTAAGATATTACTTTGGATTCTATTATATATATAGTTTAGCATGATACTTTTAAATTTTTTTAATAATTTTTTTTAATATTAGATATTGAGAATTAGAGATAAACAATATAAGTATTGTATATCAAAATTAAAATTTGTAAATTTTAAATTGTATTAAGATAATATAATAATTTAAATAAGCAATATTCACACTTGTAACAACTACTATAACTAGAATTTTTTAATATTTTGTATTTTAAAGACTTTATATTATTTGCTTGAGTTGCCAGAAAAAGTTACTAATTAAAAAAAACAAATTTTGTGCTACTAAACTTAATAAAATACATTTTTTTTAAGTAAAGCATAGATAATATAAAATATCTTAAAATTACATAAATTTTAAAATAACTTAATTCCAATAAATTAATTTATAAATTTCTATATTTTGTTTAGATTGAATGTAAATTCTTTATTAATGCATGCATGTTTAAGAATTCAGTACAACTTATGTATAGTCAAATTAACTTAAACTCACTATAATTTTGTTTTTATGACATATATATTCTAGTTATATATTTTAACTATACAAAAATTTGATATGACATACAATATATCTAATTCATATAATAATATTAAAAAAAAATTAAAAAAACTATCACATTAATATTCAAAAAAATAACTTTACCTGCACCCAGCAAAAATTATGCTCAGCAAATTTTAACTACCACTTAAATGCTTTTTTTTTATACTTGTAAGCTCTATATGATACCAATAGTAAAAAAAATTATATTTTTTGCAAATTAAGTATTATTCAGATATTTCTTATAATTTCTTAGATCTGAATACAAGTTTTAAGACTATATTAGTTATAAGAATAACACTTTAATTGATAATTCGCCTGTCAACTGAAGAATGGCGAAATGCAGTGTGCTTCCATCTAAAGTTTTTCTTACTAAGTTAACGATACATGTCCACTAATCGAAAGTTGTAGAGCTCGTTGAGACGCATCTAACAGTGGTTAGATCATCCAAATCAGCTCAGTGGATGGCGAGATATCGTTAAAAATCTATTGGCTGACTATATAAAAATCAGTGCCAAAAATTACATATGAAAATCACTATAGGCGAAATGTGGCATGCTTCCATCTATAACATTTTTTCTTACTAAGTTAACGATACATGCTCACTAATTGAAAGTTGTAGAGCTCATCGAGGCACATCTAACAGTGGTTAGATCATCCAAATCAGCCTAGTGGATGGCAAGATATCGTCAAAAAACGATTGGCCGACTATATAAAATCTCTATGTAAACTTGTTTACATAGAGATTTTATATAGTCGTCAGCCAATCGTTTTTCGATGATATCTCGCCATCCACTGGGCTGATTTGGATGGTCTAACCACTATTAGATGCGCCTCGACGAGCTCTCCAACTTTCAATTAGTGAGCATGTATCGTTAACCTAGTAAGAAAAAATGTTTTAGATGAAAGCACGCTACATTTCACCAATAGTGATTTTCATATATAATTTCTGTTACAGATTTATATATAGTAGGGCAATAGTTTTTCAATGATATCTCTCTATCCACTGGGCCGATTTGGATGAACTAACCACCGTTAGATGCGTCTCAATGAGCTCTACAACTTTCGATTAGTGGACATGTATCGTTAACTTAGTAAGAAAAAAACTTTTAGATGGAAGCACGCCATATTTCACCATTTTCCAGTTGACAGGTGGATTATCAATTAAAAAATAAATCAAAAAAAATCTTTAAAAAAAGTTTACATATCTACTTAACTGTTTAGTTATTAGTAAATATGCAATATTAGCAAAAGTCCTTGAAGGATCTCATTATATCTGATTAAATCTGCCAACTGCTAGTAAAGTAAAAGACCAATATATTCTAAAAATTATTTAATTATAGGTGGTATGCTTAACCACTTTTTATATAAGCGATTATACTTTTATATAGGAAGTGCTTTAATTAATAATTTGGTTTCAAATAAAAGAAAAATATATTACTATATATAGTAAATTGTGATACACATTACTATAAGTTTTATTATAGCCAAAAATGCCATTTTATATAAACAATAATTTGTTTATATTAGTCAGGAAATTATTTTATACAATATCACTGTATTTGCTAAACAGATTTTAATAATATTGTTATATTAGATTAGAAAATAATTCTTAACAAGTTTACTTAGAAATTGAAAATATATTTACTTAGTAGAAAAATAATTTCACTCTGTTATGAAGTAATATTTGTGGCTTAGCAATTTTATATAGTAAATCATATAGATCTGCATGTTGCAATTTACTATATATGGCTTACTTATTTGGAAACAGATTGTCAATTAAAACTAATATAAATAATTTGTATAGTGATCTACATTCAATTGTATCACATTGGCCAATCAAAACAATTTTCTATTATGCTATGATCATCACTAGGTTAACTGTTGGGAAAGTGTTAGGAATGTTGATCATGAATAATCACAGATTATTACCCTCTATATAATTACAAAATAATTTTGATTGGCAAAATAATATAAACAATATTAAATAATATAGATCTTTCCAAGAATTGTTATTACTTTTTACTATCATGTGACTATAGCCAAAAAAATTTAAGTTTGTTTAAGTTAGGCTTTTATAAAGCTTAATGTTAGCAAGATTTATAATAAAATTTCTCAAGAAATTTTTTTTGTTAGAGTGTGAAAAGTGATTTCTTTACAAATTTTAGAAAAATGACTAACTTTTGAAAAAGTGAATGTTTTGTTTTATATCAAGATGTAATTTGCTATTGGTTTGTACTATACAAAATCATGTGATAGTAAAATTTTAATGGTGATGCTGAATAGTTGAGAGCTTATAGTTATACAAATATATATTTAGATATCATATATTTGTTTATATTTTTTGACCAATAAAATGACTAAGTAATTGTATAGAGGGTGACAATTCATGATAATTACTAAGTTAATTGTTGTAAAAGTGACCACTTAAATGAGCTTGAATTTTTTGGCCATAGTCACATGATAGTAAAAAAGCAATAGTATAATATTTGTTTACATTATTTTACCAATCAAAATTATTTTGTAATTATATAGAAGATGATAATTTGTGATTATCAATAACCATCATTCCTAACAGTTAATCCAGTGATGATTATAGTATAATGAAAAATTGGTTTGATTGGCCAATGTGATACAATTAAATGTAGATCATTATACAAATTATTTATATTAGTTTTAATTAATAATTTGCTTCCAAATAAATAAGCTATACATTGTAAATTGTGATGTGCAGATCTATATGATTTACTATATAAAATTGCTAAGATGCAAATACTACTTCATGATAAAATGAAGCCATTTTTCTACTAAGTAAATATATTTTCAATTTCTATGTAAACTTGTAGAGCATTATTTTTCAATTCTAATGTAATAATATTATTAAAATCTGTTTAGCAAATGCAGAGATCTTGCTATAAAATAATGTTCTGACTAATATAAACAAACTATTGTTTATATAAAATGGCATTTTTGGCTATAGTAAAACTTATATCGTATGTGTTCGAAATTAAGCTACCTTTTTTGGTCAAAAAATTACATAAAAAATCGTTAAGTAGCTTATTTTCAAAATAAAGCATTTTTTAAAAAAAAATTGAAAAATATACTAATAAAAAGTTGTCCAAATGTCAACAAATTTTTACTATAGATGTATTTGGATGCACTGAACAACTTTACTTAAGGGTAGAGTGAACATAGATCATTTTTCATATGATTTATGTGGTATATTAGAATTTTATATAGTAAATAAAAAAATGCTTCTAATAAATTTTTTTAAGATTTTGACCAATTTGTATAAAATTTATATAATAGGTAGTTTTAATTAGTATGTTCATAATAATAAAGGTGCGCAATATCCATTGCTTTAAAAAAAATTAACTTTACATATAATTAAATTTTTGTAGAATGCTATGATTTTTGTAGATTGTACAAAGAATTGTTTGGTCAGATATATGATGTTTACATGCAAATCATATGATATCATATAAATTGGTTACACAAAGTTGATCTACAGTCGATTTTATATGAAATTGGAAATTTGTACAACTTACTCTTAATCGACCTTTTGAAGTTTACTTAGTAAAAAAAATTTTATATGTAGCAACTGCTAACGAATTTTTTAAGATTTTTTAAAAAAATCAGGGAGTAGCTTATTTTAGGTAGTAGCTTATTTTTGGACATATACGGTAGTGATGTGCATCACAATTTACTATATACAGTAATGTATTTTTCTCTTATTCAAAAGCAGATTATTAATTAAATACTTCCTATATAAAAGCATAATTGCTTATATAACAAGTGCTGAGCATGCCACCTATGATTAAATAATTTTCAGAATACATTGGTCTATTACTTTACTAGCAATTGGCAGATTTAATCAGATATAATCAGATTCTCCAAGAACTTTTGTTAATGCTGTATATTTACTAATAACTAAATAGTTAAGTAGATATGTAACCCTTTTTTTAAAGTGTTATTCTTATAGCTAATATAGTCTTAAAACTTGTATTCAAAATCTAAGAAATTGTAAGAAATATCTGTATAATACTTAATTTGAAAAAATATAATTTTTTACTATGTATATTATATAGAGCTTACAAGTGTAAAAAAAAAGTGTTTATGTGGTAGTTAAAATTTGCTGAGAATAATTTTTGCTGGTTGCAGATAATGTTACTTTGAATATTGATATGATAGTTTTTTTATTTTTTTTAATATTATTATATGAATTAGATATATTGTATATCAAATTAAATTTTTGTATAGTTAGAATATTTAATTAGAATATATATGTTATAAAAACAGAATTATAGTAAGTTTAGAACTACTTAAGTTAATTCTGAATACATATGAGTTGTAATAGAATTCCAAAACATGCCTACATTAATAAAGAATTCACATTCAACTAAATAAAATATAGAAATTTATAAATTAATTTATCAAATTAAGTTATTTTGAAATTTAAGTGATTTTAAAATATTTTATATTATCTAGAGGTTAGTAAAATTACAGGGGACAACTTAATATTATACAAGTATAATAGTGGTACAAAGATTGTTATTTTATATGTAAATTATATAAATTTTATGTATTGTATATTTGATTAGTAAAAGTTTTGGTTATAAGTTTTTTTGAAATAGCCTAGCTACTTAGATATTATTTTTTTCTGAAACTCAAGACATATAAGGATAGGCAATTAATTATATAAAAACTTTATAAATGTTTTTTTATTATTTAAAACTGAATCATAGGTTCGAAATCATATGTTGTTAGTAAATTTTGCCAATCTCAACTTACCTATAACTGTACTGTATATTATTTGTTTGTTTTTCTTTTAAATATTGTTTTATAATATGTTACTAATGTTACTATTCTTTATTTATAGAATAGATAATTTTTTTGATAGGTTTCTTTAATGTGATTTCTTCAACGATTTAAGGCAAGAATAATGGTGGGTTTCTTTAGCATTTAAAGATGGGTTTCTTTGACAAATAATATAGTTTTGACAATTAAAGTGGGCTTCTTTAATGAATAGCAGTGGGTTTTTTCGACCAAAGTAGTGGTTTCTTTGACATAAAACAGTGGGTTTCTTAAATATGTTTCTTTGCATATAATGGTATATAATGGTAGATTTCTTTGATATAAAATGATAGATTTTTTTGAAAACTAAAAGTAGGATTTTTGGTAGGCTTCTTCAACTGCTAATAGTGGGCTTCTTCAACAGCTAATAGTGGGCTTTTTTGATGGCTAATAATAGGTTTCTTTGACAGCTAAGGGTGGGCTTCTTTAACAAATAATAGTGGTTTCTATTTAGATATAAAATGGTAGTTTTTTTAAAGAATAACTGGTAGTGGTTATACAACAATGTTTTGAAGATTTTTATTATACAATGATGACATTTCAGAAATGATCGATATGTAATGATAATTCCTTACATAACGATTTTTCATTGCACAAAAATGTTTCATATATAATAAAATTATAATATTGTATTAAATTAAATATAACAAACTTATTTTATCACTACTGTACTATAAGAGAATAAACAGTGAAGTTTTATTATCTAGAGTTTTTCAAATTTGATGATTTATCTAAATAAATAATTTTTGTTTAATAAAATTAGACTTTAACACTAAAAATTCAATTATTTTTAAAAAAGCAGTATTTAATTCTTGTGAATACAAAAATACACCCAATTCCTATATAAACTTATCAGAAAATGTAAATAGAGTATAGTAATAGCTTGTTTTGAATTAGTAACTAGTTTATACTGCTGAAAGCGTCTTGTTTTGAATTAGTAACTAGTTTATACTGCTGAAAGCGTATTGGTATAGCAGTGTTGATATTTTTATTATAATTTTGATAATTGTTATATAAAATAATGCATAACATTTTTATTGGCTATGCACTATAATAAGTTGTCCCTGTAATTAAACTAATCCCAGATATTATATATGCCTTATTTAAAAAACAATGTATTTTATTAAGTTTAGTAGCACAAAATTTGTTTTTTTTAATTAGTTACTTTTTTGGCAACTTAAACAAATAATATAAAGTCTTTAAAATACAAAAATATCAAAAAACTTTTAGTTATACTAATTGTTACAAGCATGAATATTGCTTATATAAATTATTATATTATCTTAATACAATCTAAAATTTACAAATTTTAATTTCAACCTACAATACTTATATTGTTTATCTCTAATTCTCAATATCTAACATTAAAAAAAAATATTAAAAAAATTAAAAATCATTATATTTATACTATATATATAATAGAATCCAAAATAATACCTTTAAGAATTATTCTCAATCACTTTTAATTACTACCCAAACACTTTTTTTTATACTTAATATACTTTATACTATCTATATTCAGCTATATTTGTATTTATATTACTATTTCTACATATTAAGTATTGTTTGGATATTTCTTATTATCTAGAACTTTGAGTACAAGTTTCAAAACTATATTAGCCATAGGAATAAAACTTTAAAACCCCAAAATACTTCAAAAAGTCTTATGAGCATACTTAACTATTTACTATTTAGTTATTAATAAATATGTGATATTAGCAAAAGTTCTCAGAGAATCTGATTATATTTGATTAAATTTGCTAATTGCTAGTAAAGTGAAAAACCAACATATTCTGAAAATTATTTAATTGTAGATAGCATGCTTAGCTACTTGTCATATAAGTGGTTATGCTTTATATTGATATAAAAAGTACTTTAAAACTAATATAAATAATTTGTATAATGATCTACATTCAATTTATCATGTTGGCAAATCAAATCAACTTTCTATCATGCTATTAATCATGAATTATCACAGATTATCACCCTCTATATAATTACAAAATAATTTTGATTGGCAAAATAATGTAAACAAATATCAGATAATATAGAACCTTCCCAGTATTGCCATTACTTTTTCACTATCACGTGACTATGGCCAAAAAAATTCAAGTTCATTTAAGTTAGAGTTCCTATAGAGCTTAATGTTAGCAAAACTTATAATAAAATTGCTCAAGGAATTTTTTTTGTTAGGCCATGAAAAGGGATTTCTTATACAAATTTTAGAGAAATGACTGATTTTTGAAAATGTGAACATTTGTTTTGGTCTTCCACTTGTGTTATGTTATATCAAGGTGTGACTTGCTATGGTTTGTGCCACACTAAATCATATGATAGTGAAATTTTGACAGCGATGCTGGTTAGTTGAGAGCTTATAGTTATACAGATACATAATTGATATCATATATTTGTTTATATATATTGACCAATAAAATTACTAGGTAATTATATAGAGGGTAACAATTCATAATAATCACTGGGTTAACTGTTGTAAAAGTGTCCCGTTTAAGTTGGGTTCCTATAGAGCTTAATGTTAGCAAGACTTATAATAAAATTGCTCAAGGAATTTTATTTGTTAGGGCGTGAAAAGTGATTTCTTATGCAAATTTTAAGGAAATGACTGATTTTTGAAAAAGTGAATGGTTTGTTTTGATCTTCCACTTGTGTTATGTTTTTATCAAGGCGTGACTTGCTATTGGTTTGCGCCACACAAAATCATGTGATAGTGAAATTTTGATGGCGATGCTGGGTAGTTGAGAGCTTATAGTTACACAGATACGTAATTGATATCATATATTTGTTTATATTTTTTGACTAGAATTACTAGTGATTATATAAAGGGTGACAATTCGTGGTAATACTGGGTTAAAGTGTTCCCTGTTGTATAATCTTCCCAACTAAAGATCGTTAGTTTACAAAGGTTCGTATTTATACTGGCTCTAACTGCCTATACTACTAATTACTAATTACATTCGTTATGCTCATTAATTTGACTACTAACTTATGGCATACTAATCGTCCACGCTATTACCTCATTCTGCTGTAATTATGCTTCGATTCGAATTCGATCAAACCGAGCGATGTCGATCCCGTGAACGTGATCACGATCACGATCGTTCGATCACGTGTGCACGTGACTATGATCGCTTTTATTGATATTCGCTAATATATTCAGTATTTTTTTAGTAATCATATGTTTATCTATAGCGGAGCATTTATTGTGTTCTTGCACTTGCATTATTCTTGAACTTGAGACCATTATACAAAACGGTTTAAAATTCGTGAATTTTTTTAGCCCAAAATAGTTTGTAAATATTAGGCAATCAAACAATAAAAGTAAATTTGGGAAAATTCACGTTCACAATTTTTTGTTGTTTAAGGGCGTTAATAAGGTCATTAAAAAATGATATAATAATTACTCGAATGTTATAATAATTACTCGACCATGATAATAGTCATAATATCTTACGTATTTCTGTTAGTTTTCCTACATTTAGGTCCCATTTTTCGGATACGACCAATCAAAAATGTTAAAGCGAACAGACCATAATTGAAGTATATAGATAGGTTAGAATGTTAATTAGGCCGTTTGAAGTTGATTCTTCGGTTAATATCACTTTTCCAGGACTCTTGTTAGGGGGTGGAGGGGGGTAAAATGAAACGAACATATGAAACGAACATATAAAAATGAACAAAGATGGGCCAATTTATTGATTGATATAAATAAGGTGACTGGCGAGAGTCATCCAGCGTTTTGATTGGTGTTCGTTTTCGAGGGGGAGGCTTCAGCAGGGGGTGATGTTAACCGAAAAATTAACTTCAAACGGCCTTATACTTATTTTATATTGATGGGATAAAATGCGCATGATTCGGAAACATGCGCATTTATACGCATGATTGAGGAATCAAATAGGCAGTTTTACGTGAACAACGCTTAATATATTTCAAAGTATGCAATAAATAAAATATCAATATTGATGTTTAAAATAGCTATTAATCACAAGAATATTAGTATTTTTTCCTTTTTGATTATGGCTTAGAGGTTTTTATAACCAGGTTTAATTTCTTCATTTCTCCATCTCTGATTTCTAAAATAAAGAAAAAGAAATAATTCAATTATAATTATATAAATTATATTAATGTTCAAATATTAATACTGTATTTTCGCGTAATAACGCTCATGAGGATTATTTAGGCAAAATTTTGAAATTACATTATTACGCGAAGATACGGCAAGTTACCTCAATAACTTCTTTTATAAATTGATAAGTCTCAAATGTGTGTGAAATCCGTAACGATGAAGGAAATTTATTTTTAATAATAGTCTTATCTACCCACTCAGGCCAACATTCAAGACTTTCATTTTCTACCAAAAAATATATCAAATCCTCTGTTTCAACTATGTCCTCACTAGTGGTCAAGTATCTTATTATAAACCTTTTCAGTGCCGTGGCAAATGCTTTAACTGGAATGTTTGAATTTTTACTTGATTTAGCTTGCTCCTCCTGTTCTAATGATTCAAGATCAACAACATCTAAAATATCACGCTGCAATGAATAACCAAGTGTTTCTTGATATTTTTGATGAATACAAGTGGCAACAACATCATTTACATTTTCTTCTATTAATTCATATAATGCAACTATATGCTTAAGTTGTAAACCAATTCTTAGCAATAGTTTATAACTACTAATATTTTTTTTTAATGCAGTTAGCTTCATCCAACTTTCAATGTATTCTGTAATTAATTTATCACGATCACTTCCAAACGTACGTTTTAAAAAACAAAGTATTGTTTCTAATGTTGAAAGAAATTCTTTTGGATTTTCTAATGCAATTGCTGACATTCCATCTCTAGTTTTTATAAATATTGCTTTCTTATATTTGGGAATACGTTCTTGAGGTATTAAATTTTTAATTTCATTAAAAATTGTCATAGATCTAGAAAACATTTCCTTGTGATATACAAAAGGTTCTAAGTATAATCCTTGTTCATTAGGTTTAATCAATGATTTTTCATAAACTAACTTTAAAGCTAATTCTGCTTCAGTCTTATGTAAATCGTACTGGATTTCAAAACAATGACCAACTCTCATATCAAATTGACTGAATTTGAAGATCTCAGAATTTCTATCATAAAAGATAATATCTTTCGGTCTTACGTTATCGAGAGTAATTGACATTAAATGATATATAGATTGATTGTGTCCTTCATCTTTATTTTGAATATCTATTTTTTCTAGGAATTTTAAGGATTGGCATGTTTTTGAAGGAATTTCAATAACTTCACTAAGAAATTTGTTTTGGAGCTGAACCAAAAAATCTATAACAGCACACAAAAATAAACTTTCGTTAATTGGCTCCAATAATCCAAAAACAACAGGAAGATTATCATGCATTTTTGGCATTGATGGTAAAAGATGACATTGATATCTTTCAATATATGGAGTCAGTTTATTCCATGAATTTGCGAAATTAGCGAACGCTTTATTTAATATTCTATGAGTTTCACCAGTATCATCGCTATCACTTTCATTAAGAATGAATTGTCGAAAAGTCATTGTCCTTGCCTCCTGTCTTTCAATTCGATATGAAAGACTTTTAGATAAAACTTGAACAAATTTCACAATTGGAAATAAGCAATTTATTAATTGTAAATTGTCTTCATGCCGTAGAAAAATAGCCAGAAATGGGTAGGCTTTTTTATGTTCTTCGTTGTTCAAATAACATGCTCGAAAATTATTAATATTTGCATTTCTAACAAGACGCCATAATCGGGGTAAGTAATTTTCACAATATTGATCATCTAATTTCATAGTTTCATTAATTTCGGCTTTAGTTTTTTGTTGAACATTTTTCATATTGGTTTCTAATAGCTTACTAAAATTTGTTGCAGTTCTCATTGCATTTTTTATTAGGGGAGAAATGTATTTCTGACTAAATTGAATTTCCCAAGTTTCTCTTTCAATAGGTGTGTTTAGCCTTGCTGGTTGTTGTAATGGCTGTTGAGTCATTTCAGAAAGAATCGCATGTAAAAATAAAGCTAATTGTTCATCTCCACAATCTAATAAGATTTTTAACGCATCCCAATCATTATTGATATGCATTGAACAGAATGCCGCCAGGTCTTTTATATCGTGTTTGATAAATTTGCTGGTAACTTCAGATGGTGTCTGTATACCAATAATTGCATGTACGAAAAGATGAATAATTCTATAGGATGCTGGAGACATTGACCTAATGCTGTAGAAATTTTCTGTTGTTTTTTCTTCTACAATGTAACCTCGTTGATCTTTTGCATCTCTTTGCTGCGTTAATGGATTAGCGTCTAAACGAGTATTTCCTTCAGCCGGTTGATTAAAAGATCTGCCTCCGACTAATCTCCCGCACGTTATACATCGGCCAGCGTGCGTTACATGTCCACTTTCACCAACAAAGTATATTTCTCCACATATACATTGATATCTATTGATAAAAATATTTTTAAATAGTTAATACTAATATTATGCTTAATTATGAACAGGCACATAATGTTTCCATTATAAAGAATCAGAATATTTTGCTTATTGGTCGAATAAACTGATACACGTCTTGTAGACTCTATATCGATGACTTTACCTTGTTATTCTCATGGCATAAGGGTTCTCCACATTCATCATTGCATTCATTATAACTGTTAGCTCATCAGAAGGGCATGCCAAAATAAAATCATCTTGGCATGTTTGTAATGCTTGAATATATGTAGCCAATGGAGAAGAATTTTGAGGAATAGAAATATGCAATGCAACTATATGTGCAATTACTGAAGATATTCTTATTATTATCATTTGCAACAAGTTTACAAATTGCATGCTCGTTTGATAAAAATTCCAACATTCGCTGTTTATAGAATTGAGGAAATTGAGGTCTATTTAAATAAGGTTTAATCTTTTGTGCTAACAATGTTTCAGATTGATTCCATTCACGTGTTGCTCTAACTATATAAAGCCTCATTATAATTATTCCTGCGAATGAAACTCGAAGATTGATTGAATTTTCTGTAGTTGGATCCAAAATATCTTCTAATAATGCATCCAAATCTTTACTATCTCCACAGCCTAACATTTTTTTAGTTGCATTTTCGACCCGTTCATACTGTTTAACAAACCAATATGGATTATATCCTAACCGACTATCATTCCATACAAGCTCACTAAGCCATGGCATGATTTGTTGTTGCACTTCACAAAATCGGTTAATATCGTTGATAGAAAATCCTTTTAATCGTAAAGACTTAAGCAGATAGTATTTTAAAGAATGAATTAAAGGATTCTGTAATTCTAAACATTGATTCAAATCATTAATGCTAAACTTTTCTTCATTTCCGAATTCAAATTCTATTGGGTCTTTTAACGATTTTTGAATTGACGTAAAATTCCATAAATTATTTATAAATACTTTCAGAAGTGCAATAGCAGATATTCTTTGTAATTTTTTGACATTCGCAGTAACTAAAACCTCTATTGCTTTTTGAAAGTATTTTGATAGTTCTTGAAAATCTTGTAATGAGAAAAATTGTGTTTGAATTACATCACAACATAAAGCAGAAATTTGTGAATCAGGATGCTTTTTATTCAAAATATCATCTATGACTAGTAAACGTTTTGATTTTTCTAAAATTTCAAGAGGGTTATTAATTAGGTTAAAGAAAATCCTATTATTTTCATTATATTCTGTGAGAAAGATGTGATGAATTGTTGGAAAGCTCAATGATGGTAAGGGTTCTTGTGTAAAAATTTTTTCATAAAGAATAAGACGAATGGGTGATTCAAGTGATAATATGTTTAAACACCAATTTACAAAAGATCGTTGCAATGATGAATTATCTTCATTTTGTTGCAATTCATATATCTTTTCAAATGCTAAATATATAAATTGTTCCGAAATTATTTATTTATTATTTTTTTCAAGATTTCTAATTTCAATAAGTTTTTGCAATTCAAGAGAATTTGAAAGATCATTGTATATTCGCAACTTATGAATATTTGGATTATCAAAAGAATTAGGTAATTTGCTTGATAAAGATAAAATATATGTGGTATCACGTTGCCATATCAAAAATTGATATTTTATATGGTTTATATCATTTATAGCAATTTTACAAAGCTTTTCTATCATCATCATCGAAAGTTGTTCTAATAAATGATTTTCAAAGTTCAACTTTTTACTTTGCTCAAATTCCAACTTGAGCATCGCTTCAATTGCTGTAGGACATAGCTTTGACAAATGTAATTCAGTTTGCACAATTTCTGAATTACTCCACCAATATACATGAAGCCTAAAAGGATTTGGTATTTGTTGTCCTATATTATGACCGATAATCCAAGATAAGAATTCAATGTCTTCAGATGTTGGTGAATAAGTTGATAAAAAATCCTTGAAATATAATTCAGCCGATTCAATCAACTGTGGTAGCTTCAGTGTTGGATCTGCTGACATGATACTTGTAAAAAATATTTCTATATGGTCATCAATAATAGTAGCTTTTAGTTCTCCATCATCATCTAGGTTTTCTTCCTTTTCTTTTAACATTACTAATTCTTCTTCGTACAAACTCCTGAATTTATCAATTTGGCCCATAATATATACTAAAGACGGTATAATAATCGAAGATTGTCTAGATGGGAGTTGTTCAGTTTTTCTTTTACGAGGAGGTAAAATTAAAGATGTGATAGGCATATCTGGGGCTACAAATTTTGACATAATGTCATCCCACACATTCTCATTGAGAATATTTCTATAAGGTTTGATTTTCTTTAAGATATCTTCACCAGTAATTTGAAAATATCTAATATGAGGAAGACAGTTTTGAAGAGTATCTCTTAGAGACGTAAAATTTTCATTGGTCCACTCTTTAAGGTCAGTTGGTGAATTTGGAGTCTTTGCTTTTCCCCATAGAATAAGTTTATCCCAAATTTCAGATTCATCCATTTGTAATTCATCGTTTTTTAAAAGAGCAATTAAAGCATTTTCTTGAAGGGTGATGAAATCCTCAGAGTTAAACACCATATTCGGATGTCTTGCAAGAATGTCATTATAAAATTCTTGCAAGGCTTTAAAGTTTTCATAAGAAAGCTTATATAATAAACACGAGAAAAATTCAAGCGAAGCCAAGATGCATTAATATCAATAAGGAGAGACTGAAAATGCTTGACTAATTCTGAAAACTTAAGTTCATTAACACATATCAATAGATTAAATATAGTTGAGAGGTCAAAATTTTCTGAAACAATTATGCCACCATAAATGTAACTAAATAATGAATTATATATAAATTAATTATTTATTATAATAAATCTTTCTGTGATAAATTTTGACTTCTGTACTTACTTAATAATAATATTAAAGATTTCGACAGAAACATTAGGTAATTTAATTTCAATAATGTTATCTTTCTTAACTACGTTTGCTAATTTCTGACGAAAATAAGGAGAACGTTGATATAAGATTGCTGAATGTGCTCTAAAAAGATGAGCATTTGATTGCTCTCCGACTTCAATTATCACATCATAACCATATTCACTTTCAAGAAGTTGAGTAAAATCTTGTGAAAGCTTGTCTAAAAATTTCAAGTTCATTTTGTTGATTCAATAGAGTGTGTTAGAGTGTGCGCGAAAGTATATATAAATATAATAACCTCTGATGCAGTAAGTGCATAAAAGATAAACTAAATATAGTACGTACGTAGTATGTACAGTAATAGTGCAGGAAATTTAAAAATTTCAAACCACTATATAAAATAAAGATCAACTTACACATAAAAGATAAGCTAAATTCAGTAGTGGCTTATTTTAAGTTTCAGCAACATGCACAGAATAGTTGATATTAAGTATGTACTTATTCTTCTTGGCGTATTATTTCTATGCAAAAAATTTGAGAATTCTAGGTTCTTCACTCTATTGGGATAGATAATTTAAAAAAATTTGTTTCCAATGTGCTACCATTAATGCATTATCTCTAGATAGAAAGGTTGAGGTTTTTAAATGTCCCTCACACCATACGTGCGTACGTACGTTCTATCTAAATTAATATCGTTTAGAAAACTGGAAGCGGAATTTTATCAAGTAATTTTAAACCATTATTGTAGAATCTTGAGTTTTCTCCCTAAATTTTGAAAAATTGGTTACCACTTGTGAGTCATTTAATTGACATCATATATATCTATATTGTAAGGTTTACTAATTTCCCTCTAGTTGCTTAGAAATCTTGCCCTGGTTGGGCGAAACTGATTACAAATTCTTCATGACTGAAGAAATTAAATTCGGCAAAAAAACGTACTATATCATAACAGCTGTTTTCGTAATTCTGCGACACCTAAAAATTTGACAACAATAATTTCGGCCGAATTCGATAAGTTATTATTTCGGTCTTACAAGACATATATAAGAACTCGCGTAACACTAGAAACACCAGCCGAAATTATCGTCTGCAAATTTTTCTAGGTGTCTCAGAATTTATGGAAACAGCTGTAAATAAGCTTACAGGTAACTGCCGATTTTTGAAAAAAATTCATACGGGATCTTATAATTCAATTAGCAGTGAATAGTAGCGTAATTTATAATTATTGTATGGATTGTAATGAATAACCCAGTTACACACAGGTTCATATTCCGTGCCGAAGGCACGGGATTTATATGAACCCGTGTGCAACGGGTTATTCAACATACCCACATAATAACTATTTTATTGCACGGTGTATGACGTAACAATCCCGTGCCAATAAGTAATTGAAAAAGCACGGGTTGTGACATAAGACCCGTGCAATAATCTATTTTGTCCAATCAGATAACATTTTATATGTGCGATGCTATGTAATCCAACCTATATGTTATTAATGAAGATTTTAAATAGATGCACAGCTCAAACGGTTCGATAGTTTTGGATAAAATTTTGTACAGACCGTTATTACTTCTTTGCAAACAAAGTTATAGAGCCATTTCTTTAAAAAGAAATTAAATTAAGCCTTTTTTTTTTTATGAAAAATAAAAAAATAAAATATATAATTATTGCAAATTTTTAAATTGATGCACAGCTCTAACTATAGTTGGTGGTAGAATTAATTTTACAAATTAATACGGTTACGGCATTGCCGTATTTTTTGCCGTAATTGCTGTGAGCCGTAAAGCCGTAATGCCGTAAAGCCGTAATGCCGTAATGCCGTAAAGCAGTAATGCCGTAATGCCGTAAAGCCGTAATGCCGTAATGCCGTAATGCCGTAATGCAGATCTGCTATAATACCGTTTGTTAAAATGCTGTATTGCATTATGGTTTCATTTAAACAATATATTATTAAATTTGAATTAAGTCGACTTCATTGATTTAATACATGAAATGACTATGAAAAAAGGGGTTTGTAGGTCTAGGTACTTAAACATCGTGATTTATTTTTTTTGGCCAATTAGACCAGTCTATAAGTCAATCATTGTACCAGTACGATCACGTTTCTTGTGAAACATGAAATGTGTATAGGGATGGTTGGAATCAACATTATCTATGTCGCTTATGCTGATTTCCTTGGAATCCTTTTTTGGTAAACGTTATGATTCTCGCTTATCCGTTATTGGAAGAAAGTTAATTTTTTAATGACGAATGGAGTAATTGTATTAGGTATGTCGTTATGATGAAATAGTTGCGTCATTTTTCTTTGAGCGTTATTCAAAAAATGTTTTTGTATGTAGCGTACAAAATTTATAATGATAAATGTCGTATATTTGAGTATGTTGGTTTGCACATCGCTTTGATTATAGGTGATAGTTCGTTAGCAAATTATGGGCTCAATGTTATTGTGGGTTTGAATCTTTTTTTTTTGTTTGATGTATGTATCATGTGACATTCCATCCGTGAAATTTTTATGATATGCATGTGTAACGTGAATATAAATAAATTCAGAGAACCTTTTGGGTGGAAATTGAGATTTCTGTTTGTTTGTTTAAAAGGGTTAAGTCTCTTTCTTTGATTGGGTATATAGGGTGGTATTTATTCTTACATGCGAGAAAGCATGGGTGTATATAGTAACAAATATTTCGATTAACGTAAGATTTCACAAACGAATGTATTCCGTTAACGTGATTTAATTTGAACATACGTACGTATGAAGCAGCTTTACTGAATTGTTTCCTAAACATTATGTAAATAAATATTTCAAATCAAATGTAAAAATAGGTATCGATGAATGTAATATGATGATGTATTTGATGATCATTATGACTATATTCGATAATCGATCGATAATCATTATGACTATAATCGATCAATGATCAGGATTATGACCAGTGTTAAAGATTTGATGTTCCCAGTGTTCCCAGGAACATTTAAAAAAATTTAGGAACATTAAATTTGGAATTTATGTTCCCTATTAGGAACAAAGTGGGAACATAAAAGTTATGATTTGTGTTCCCTATAGAGATAGTTTTTTTGCATGAGAAAGTGAGAGAAAGAGAGTGAGAGTGAGAGTAAGAGTAAGAGTGAGAGTGAGAAAAAGAGTGTGTATGTGTGAGAGAATAAGAGTGAGAGTGAGAGAGAAAGAGTGAGAGAAAAAGAGTAAGAGTGAGAGTGAGTGAGAGAGTAAGAAAGAGAGTGAGAGAGTGAGAGAGTGAGAGTGAAAGAGAGTGAGAGTAGGAGAGTGAGAGAGTGAGAGTGAGAGAGTGAGTAAGTGAGAGAGTGAAAGTGAGTGAGAGTGAGTGAGAGTGAGTGAGAGTGAGTAGAGTGAGTGAGAGTGAGAGTGAGAGTGAGAGTGTGAGAGTAAGTGAGAGAGTGTGAGAGTGTGAGAGAGTGAGTGAGTAAGTGAGAGTGAGAGAGAGTGAGAGAGAGAAAGAGAAAGAGGGAGAGAGAAAGAGAAAAAGAGAGAGAGAGAGAGAAATTTAGTTATAGGAACATTAAAAATTTTCTGGGAACATTAATTTAATATTTTATGTTCCCAAAGAACAAAAAAAAAATTTCAAATCTTTTTCACTGATTATGACTATATTTTGATGCACTGAATCCTGCCATTTTGCAACCATCCATGTCTACAGCCAGCCTGCATTACGCAGGTGGAAAACTACCGGCTAATCTTAAGCATCAATCTCAAGCAGCAACAGCTTGACTGCAAAACTCAGGGTCAACAGCCGGCCCATGTTGCGGGTGGGAAACCACTGGCTGACTCTACAAATAGCTAAATCAATTATACATCAAATGCACTGATGTATGCTGTATATCACACCAAAACAAGCTAATAAACCTCAGTATCCAGCATTATATGCTGGTGTGTTTCCAAATAAGTAGGAATCACAAACGTGCGCTCCTGTTCGTTTAACCAGAATGCAAATGACAATCATTCATCAAACAATTAGTTAATTATCATAAATAAAAATTTAAATTAAATAACATCTAACAATGTTTAAATTTACGAAGAACTATAATCAACTTTAAATAACTAAAAATGTTACATGATTGTCATTTGAGTAATTTATGTCAGTAAAAATCAATTACATTACCTGACTCTAATCACTCTAAACACAAACAAAATTAACCCTAAAAACACAAAAACAAAAATGAAACAAATATTCTCAAACAAATCCAAACCAAATTTACAAACAAAAGCTTCAAAATCTAAAATTTAACTACTAAAAAATAACAAAAATAACAATAATAAATGTCAACGGCTGATCTTAAATTAGCTGATGCTAAAACTTTGTCCTATTTTGATATAAAATTTTAAAATTTTTTATAGAAGTTTTCTTCACTTTTGTCTTAAAAGTTAGGCTAAGGTTTAGATAGAGATTTTATATTCATAGAATATATATGGATTCTACAAAACTTAAAGTTTGCTATCCTAATTTGAGAACGTCTTTAGCAAGCTAATTGATTGGAATGATATCATTGTTAACAGCATTTATGGCTTATATAAGATGATACTTGCCTACATACATACTTAGTGTTTAAAATCGATTATAACTATTGTATTCTGCTTAATGATGCCTGACGCAACTCACGTGACCAGATGCAACTGCTCACGTGACCCTTAAAAACATATGGTTGAGTTGCGTTATGCGTCTTCATTAGTGATGCAACTTATGGTTTCGTCAGATTGCGTAAGGTTTCGTCAGAATTCATCAGTTGCGTTAAGCATCTATAATTCTGCTACAGAATACACTTTAAATAACTTTTATGCTTACCGATTAATTAATGTAAATGATTGTATGGCAAATAACAACATATTCATAAGTTTCCGGTTTGGAGTGATGTAGTTACCTAATTATAACATTATAATATTATACTGCAGTTACGGTATCGCATTATTACAATATCAGATATTGTGTTATTGCGGCATTACGGCATTACGGAATTGCGGAATTGCGGCATTGCGGCATTACGACATTACGGCATTATGGCATTACGACATTACGGCAGTATCAGTTATGGCATATAATTTTTACAGCAATTAGATACTGTGCTGTAATTAATTCTACTACTGGTAAAATGCTGTAATTGCTGTAATTCAGTAATTCTACCACAAACTATAGCTCTAACGGCTTAATAGTTTCAGATAAAATTTGGTGCAGACCAGCATTATGTCTCTACAAAGAAATTTATAGAGCCATTTTTCATTTAATTATGAAAACATTTTAATATTCTATATTTTTTTCTTAATTATCATCTACATATCTAAAAAATCTTCATTAATAAATTTAATTATATAACCATATACAGTATAGTTTTGTTGAAAATAGTGCATCGCACACCCCAGTATCACACGGTATATTTAATCAAACCTATGAAAGGTCACTATGTAATTTTACTAGATCGAATTTTTTAACCAGCGAAATTAAAAATGATTGACTAAAAATATCATTTTCTTTAATTATCTAAAAGATTCTTCTGAATATTGCGCTTCTTTTTCTAATTTCTTTTGAGTGAAATCTCATCATAAGAACTATCTCTAAAAAGTTATCCTCGATTTTTGCAAAAGCTCAAGTAAATTTTATGGTTGTACTTATTGCACGAAATTTTTTAATAAATTATATATTCTATTAGTTGAACACCTAAACTTTTATAAATCATTGTTCTTGATTTGTCTTACAAACTTCATTAACCTGAATTTTCTAATTATTTTCCTCAATTATTAGTGTACATATTATACTATATTATATTAATTTGAGCTTTTAATAATAGTTGTATATTTTCCGGTAAATTTTTGGTGCTTGCTTTGTTACACTCTTGTTATGGAATATCAATAACGATTTAAATATTATAAGTATACATTATTGACATTATTGGTGAATAATGGTACTATGATCATGATTCGTAGGAAGTTATTACAAAAAAAAAAAAATAATAATTTCATGATTATAAGAATTTGTCGGATATTTAACTGTGTAAAATTCTTGTTCCCTAAATTAAATTAATATTGTGCTTTAATGTTTAAATATTATCAAATTACTATTGAATATTAGAATGTAAGTATAAATTTAAGCATAAATTCTGACTATGCTTATTATGGTTCTTTTTTTTTAAAATTTCCTTGGTAGTATACCCAAGGGCACTGTTGGCGCTCTTTTATTAACTCATTATTACAATGGTCTTACATATACAACAGGTTTTTCCTAATCTATACCTCCCTCCAATCGTCTATTTTTCCCAGCTGACTCTAGCGAGCCAACCACGTCCGGTGCCCCATACCTTTCAAATCATAGGCAGCTTGAAGGAACTACATATTCCGCTGGTACGCTATGTAGGTCAGCTATTTTTCATCTACCCCGAGAGCCACTTTCTATCTTTGGTCGGTGTAGTGTTAGGTTCCTGGTCTCTTGTTTCCTAATTCGGTTAGTAACTTGACTTTATACAAGTTTGTCTTGTTCCTTTTTATAGTGGATGGTCTTTATGTTATGACGTTTTTTGTCAGATTTTTTGCTTTTCTGGATATCGCAGAACCTGTGGCTATGATACGCAACTCATTGTTGTGGTAGTACCATGTCTGGAAATGGTAGAGATGTTTGATGCCTCATTATAGATCTTTTGCTATTTGTGATCCCAACATGGTTTTTGTCATCCACTAGACTTGAACTGGCAACCTTGCGAATATGACCCTGGAGCGCTAACCACTGTGCTATCTGACCCAGGGTCATTATGGTTCATTTTAATTATTAACAGATAAGTACAAAATTACTATATTATTATGTTATTGTGGTTTATAATCTAAATAGTAACAAATTATTTATTGAATACTATATATGTAAGTATAAAAGTATAATCAAGTTTTTATTTTTAATAAAATTAATATTTATCTTTTATTACAAATTTTTTGTTAACTTATAGTCTGTAAGTATAAACTTCTTTATTTAAATTATGTTTTAGTTATAATTTATATAATTTTTGAAATTTTTTTTAATTTGTTAAAACAATAAAACTTTATCTATAAAATCATATTTAGTTTGGTTTGTACAATTTTTTGAAAATTTTTTTTTTAATTTATTTAGACCGCTGCATGTTATAATATTTAAGTTGATTTTTTTTATAGTTTATAAATTTGATGTTTCTTTTGATAAATGTTATTTTCCATTAAGACTTAAGTATAAGCAGTTTTATATATTTATACATTTAAACTGTATTTTTATTTTACAATAATATATGCCTTATTAATTTGTTAATTTATTTAGACTGTAGGTTTAAACTTTATCTTTAAATCATGTTTAGATATAGTTTATACAAATTATTTTGATTTATTAGACTGTAAGGTAGAAAGGAGTAATTTGGCAAATAGGATTATTTTGGCAAATTTTGATATCTTATGATCTAATTATCAGAATTGTATGGTTTTTATACCAACTGATTCATCTCGATGAGACGAATCGAATGGTACCAAGATCACCTGATTCTGATCACTGGGTCGCAAGATATTTTCAATTATTTGCCATGTTTATACTTTGTCAAAAGTCCCCTCAAGAATCATTTTTGTGCAACATTTAGTTGATGATATTTTGTTATCTAGTGATCAGAATCAGATAAACTTTATATTATTCGATTCATCTTATTGAGACGAATTAAATAATATAAAAATCATTCAATTCTGACCACTGGGTCATATGAGATACCATCAATTCGCCAAATTACCCCTACCTCTCTAAAATTTAATCTTTTTGATACAACGTATAATCCATTTAATGTCACTTTAAAACATGATGTTATATTACTAATTTTATACAATATAAAATAATTTTAAATCATATATAAAGTTCAATACAAAAAGTAAAAACTTTTTTAATATTAAAATAAAAAAGTTTTTATATTAGTTATTTTAACTTCACTTTACCATTCTACCTTAATAATAAATTTTTTAATTTTTAAATTATATTTGAGTTGTGGCTTTTTAATTTAATAGAAATAGTTTTAACAAATTTTACCTTGATTATTAGAGCTTAAGTATTAGGCCAAATTTTAAATGTATTTGATTTGTGCTTTTTTAATTCAATAGAAATTATTTGGCAAATTTTACCTTGATATAGTGGTGCCAGTCAAAATCTTGACAGGTCATAATCCTGACAAAAAATCCTAACATTAAAAATTCTGACAATTCTAACAACAAAAAATTATTAAGTTTATTTAAGTTAGATTAAGTTAGGGAGGATCCTGAACAATCTATATGAGGTCATATTTGAAAAATTGCTAATACAGGCCCTTTTTTTAAAAAATGTTATTTGAAAGTAGATATTGGATAAAAAAGTTAAATTTGAAAAAACAGTTAATGGGCAAAAAGAGTATATTTAAAAGAAAGCTAATAGGGTAGTTTTTATAAATTTTATATTTAAAATGTGCTAATAAAAAATGTAATATAAGAATTTAATATTGCAAAATAAACTTTTTTTTTGATAATATAATGTTTTTTATTTTTTTTTTAGAAAATATAATTTAGTAATTCGGGTTTTTTTCTTTTAGAGAATGTAATTTTGTTTTTTTTTAAAGAATATAATTCTAATTTTTTTTTTTAGAGAATGTAATTCTGTTTTTTTTTAGAGAATGTAATTTATTTTATTTTATTATTTTTTTTAGAGAATTTAATTTAGTTTTTTGGTTTTTTATTTTTTTAGAGAAAGTAATTTAGTTTTTTTTTTAAAGAATGTAATTAAGTTTTTTTTTTTTTTTTAGAGAATATTGTCTTTCAAAAAAAGGTAAAAACTTTTAAAAGTCTGATCTAATATTTAAAATATTGCTTATATATATTAATATATAAAAGTGCTAACCAAAAAATTTACTATGATGCTCAAATATAAGTTCACAACTAGTTCACATAAATTATTCAGGTCCTGGTTAGAGTAAATACTTAGGTTAGAGTTAGGGTTAGCACCTAGGTTAGAGCTTGATTTAGATAATTTTATAGTAAAATTGCTCAAGAAAGCTTTTTTTATTGTTAGAATTTTTGACTATCAGGATTTTTTTTGTTAGAATTATGACTTGTCAGGATTTTGACCCAAACACATTCTATTAACTACAGTATAGTTAACTTTAGATATACTAAATCTGGTTATACTAGAATTGGGCTATAATGAACTAGGTTTAGCAGAACAGATTTTTTATAATAAATTAGATTGGCTATACTGAACTTAAATATTAAATCTTTATATATACTGTATTTGAACTCAATTTTATCAGCCTATGACTATGTATACATATAAAAGTGAGTCAGTAGTAAAGGGTCAAGTTTTTTCAAGTAAAAGTTTCATGACTTTAAGCTTAAATATCTTAACAACTATCTTATAAATTTAATAAATTTTTTTTATTTTAATTCTATATAATTTTAAAATTAAAATAAAAAATTTTTAGCAAATTTGATTAATAGTTGTCAAGATATTTTAGTTTAAAAATTAAAAAAATTTTACTAAAAATGATTTGTCCCTTTTCTACTGACTTACCCCATATAAAGATGTGCCTTACGCATTATGCATACTGCATTATACAATGCATAATATCGCATAATGCAATGCAAGACCTGTAAAATTTAAAAATGCACATAGAGATTATTATATAATTTTTATTCAGTTAAAATTATGTAATTTGCTTTTATTCTAACAATATTGTTATTTAAATCAGAACTTATAAACTATATATATTTCTTTTTAATTGACTACAATAATTTTTAACAGCCAAATTTCTTGACTCAACTTCTACTACAATATATTGTAGTCTCCTAATTCTGCTATTTTATATTTAACAGATAGTCTAATTAAAGCAAAAAGAAACTATTAGTATATTGCAGGATTGCATAATGCATGATACTGCATAATGTCGCATTATGCAATGCAAAATCAAAAAAACCTGCATTCGCACATCTCTACCCCATATTTCAATATAGTAAACTATTTTATCTGGCATTTACTATTAGATGAATTTTGCATTTACAAACTGTTAGTATTCATTTAACACTTTAAATTTTAATGATATTTACAATTTACAATATATTATATTAATCAAAATATTCAAATTGTCAATTTGTGCAAAAAGTATTTATGATGAGATTTTTGTTTTTTTTTAAATTGTCAATCGTCTGGTTGTGAGACCATTTAAGGCAGAATTTTTTTAAATTGTTAATCATTGGGTTGCATGAAAAACATTTAAGGCAAGATTTTTTTCAAATTGTGGTTTCACAAAGAACATTTGGGCATAATTTTTTTTAAAATTGGCAAATATCTGGTTGCGAAAAAACATTTAGGGCGTGATTTTTTCTTTTAAATCATCAATTATCTATTTGTGCGAAGAACACTTTGGTAGGATTTTTTTAATTTGTCAATTGTCTGGTTGTTCGAAAAACACTTTGGGCTAGATTTTTTTTTAATTGTCAATCATCTGATTGTGCAAAGCACATTTAGGGCAGAATTTTTTTTATATTGTCACATTTAATGCGGGATTTTTTTTTAAATTGTCAATCATCAAGTTGTGCGAAGGACGTTTGTAGGACAGGATTTTGTTATAAAATTTGGTTATGCAAAGAACCTTTTTAGAGCAAGAATTTTTTTCATTACTTGGTTGTTTAAAATCATTAAAATTATGCGAAAATCAAGTTTAAGTCAATTATCTTATAAAATTCAACAACTTTTCAAATATAATTTATTTAAGCACATTTAACATACCTAATTATTAAATGTACAATTATTATAATATTTTTTAATAATTGTTACATTCTTATTACTATTTAGTCGCTTATTTTCTTGATTATTTGTGATGTTAAAAAACCGTTTGCGAGAATTAACATATTTGCTTAAAACCTCTCGAGCCGTATGAAAATTTTCATGAAATTCTTGTTCATTCAAATCCTAAAAAAAAATTTTTAGCAAAAGTAAATTCATTTTTTGTCAAAAAATTAAGTTTAAAATAATTCATTCAACATTTTATTACAATAATACCTGTGAATGATTATCATTATCGCTTAAATATTCCTCACTTTCAGATGTAATATTTGATGGTGCGTTAGCATTGTCAGAATCAGAATTAGAACTGGTATGTTCAATTAAATCTTGTGCAGTTTGTTTGAATGGCGTAGTAGTAATTAACTTGTTAAGAATGTTTGCTAATGCTTCTCTTTTATGATTATCCGTAGGTTTAGCATAGGCATAGTATCCACCAGAAAACTTGTGTCCACTAATCGCACGACCGGTATTTTTAGGTACACCAATGCTAAAAAGTTCCATAATGCTTGTTTACCTTAGGGAAGTTACGGTCCGGCAAGGACTGCAGTCTGGACCAGTCGTTTGGACCGGTCCAAGCGGTCCACGGTCCATAAATTGGGACCAGTCCAGATCGGTCCATCCGTAATATATATTTTATGCATTACTTTAAATACATAACTATGCGATTGAGGCTAAATCAAACTTGTTCTAAAATAATATTGCAAGCACATTCTTCAGTCGAAATCGATTTAGGCCAGACCAAGTTTATTATGTGTTTTACATTACCCCCCTCCCTCATAGTAAAAAAAAATTTTGATTTATATACATAGGCTATGGAACACTTCGGAAAATTTTATATAGTCACGGAAAAATTCAGAAAAATTTTTTTTTTGAAAAAAAATTTTTAAAAATTTTACTATGTGAACCACCCCTCCCCCCTTCTGGAGGGGAGAGAAGGTAATGTAAAACACATAATTAACTTGGTCTGGCCCTACTGGAATTGGTTTTCGTGTATAACTTTAATTGCTAAAAACTGAATTAAGATTAAAAATTTACTGGTTCCTGACAACTCCAACAGGATAATTTCTATATCCGTTTCTATCTTTTTATTACAAATAATTATACTTTTACATTTTTATTTATATAAAAAAAACATTATACTGTATAATAATATAGTTCATTCAATTCATGTGTTTCGATAGTCAAAATTCTCCAATCCTATTGGCTGCAGGTAGTCCGGTCCTTGGACCGGACTAAAATAGGACCAGTCCATGGACCGGTTTATTAAATTTGGTCCGGTTTGTGGTCCGCTGCTCGGACCCGGTCTTTTGAACCGAGACCAAACCAGGACGGACCGTAACATCCCTAGTTCGCCTACCAGAATGATTGCAGATATTTCTTGATTCAATATTTATTCCACATTTAATACATATAGTTTTGAACAATGAGTGGATTGTACGGTCAGCTAATGGTTTATCAAAATACTCCTTTCCTTTAACAATAGCTTTAATAAATTATTAGCATTAGTACATATAAAGTATAACAATCGATAAATAAATAATAAATAAATTAGTATTACCATTCTGGCTACGACAAACAAAAAGATAAAAATTTAAACATTTAAAATTTTTAGGACGGAAAGAAAGATACTTTCTTATATCAGAATTAGGCCCTGCGACACCTTGCAGATTTGATGAAAAAGGTATAACTAAATCAAATTGATTTCCTTCATCCCCTCTTGGTCATTTTTTTTTGGATTTTTCTTAAAATAATACCATCAGGCTTATCTGCAATTTGTAATATATGCAAATTAACATGTTTACCTCCTCTGGTCGCACCTAATATAGAAATCCAGAAAAAACCCTATTTTAAAAGTCCTAAAAGAGTGTTTGGACCCAGAACCTCATGATTTAAAATCTGCTGAATCTCTTCTGTTGTTAAACTATCAGTAGATTTGGATTCTCCAAGGCCTTTTTTTTCATATCTTTAAGTAAACCATCAAACTGTTCATATAAACTAGGAAATTCGTTCTTATCATGCAGATTATAACGCCAACCAGGTTTTACATTTTGCAAGTATCAATTAATTGCTGACAAAGCATTTTTTAATGATGTTCATAAATAAAGTTTGCCATTTTTAGTTGTTATACTACATAAAAACTGGGAGACTTGAAGTTCGATCATTTCCTTGGTTTGTTTTCTAATGGTTCCTTATAGTTAACATCTAACCGCCATTGATTCATAATCTTAATCCATCCTTCAGTATTTTTGATAGTATTTTCTGGAATACGTCCTTTAGTGAGTGCTAAAAGTTGATCGGTAGAAGGTAGAAAATTTGAACGTTTATCCATCTTTGAATTTTGGGTTTAAAAAAAAGAAGAGGATGTAAAAAAAAAATTGAGGGTGCAAATACGAAAAGAAAAGAAAACATGAAAAGAAAATATGTGAAAAAATATGTGCAAGAGAAAAAAGTGTACAGTTGTCTCTCTCTATAATCGCCAAGTCTGTCGCACCCTATTTTGGTAATTGTAAAGAGGTGTGACTATAAATAAAGTACTCCATTATGGTCATCAATAGGCGAAATGTGGAGTGCTTCTATATTAAACTTTTTTTCTTACTAAGTTAATGATACATGCCCACTAATTGAAAGTTGTAGAACTCGTCGAGACGCATCTAACAGTGGTAAGTTCATTCAAATCAGCCTAGTAGATGGCGAGATATCGTCGAAAAACGATTGGCCAACTATATAAAATCTCTATATAAACAATATTTGTTTATATAAGAGATTTTATATAGTCAGCCAATCGTTTTTCGACGATATAACACCATCCACTAGGTCGATTTGAATGATCTAACTACTGTGAGATGCGTCTCGACGAGCTCAACAACTTTCAATTAGTGGGCATGTATCGTTAACTTAGTAAGAAAAAAAGGTTTAAATGGAAGCACTCCACATTTTGCCTGTAGTGATTTTCATATGTAATTTCTGTCACTGATTTTTATATAGTCGGTCAATTGTTTTTCAACGATAACTCACCATCCACTAGGCTGATTTGGATGATCTAACCACCGTTAGATGCGTCTCAATGAGCTCTACAACTTTTAATTAGTGGACATGTATAGTTAACTTAGTAAGAAAAAAGATTTAGATGGAAGCACTCCACATTTCGCCTATAGGATCACTCTCCAGTTGACAGGTGGATTATCAATTAATAGATAATTTTAAATATACGTGAATATGAAAATTTGCCAATCAGATTATATAATCCATATTTAGTTAAAAATTGGTGACTATAATGAGGGTTTTTTATTAATAAAATTGTTAAAAAATCAAATTTTCATGGTGATAGTGATTATAAGCGATTTGTAACTATAATGAGGTTTTTTTACTATGTTTGAGTCCATCGCCCAAAATTAGGTGCTTAAATAGAGGTGTGACTATATGGGGTGTGACTATAGGAAGGTCTGACTGTACTTGTATTTATACTATTTATACTTTCATAGTGATAATGATTTGATCTGTGATCTATTAAAATTTTAATATCCAAGATAAAAATTTCAAATATAAATTCTATTAAATTAATAATAACACAGTATTTTCAAATACTTTTAATTAATGACTTTATTAGTTACTAAGGTATGCTGGATAAAACAGTTATGAGTAGGGTTGTTAATGGAGTGCTCCAGAGTGGTGTGGGACATACTCTACCAGAGTAATGCCCAAAACCATACCACACTAGAGTACACCACCCCAGAGCAAACTCTATAATTAACACCGAAGTATTAATTTATTACAAGCCAAATATATAAGTCGGAGCATACTCTGAAGTATAACCCAAAGTATGATCCAGTGTATAATCTGGAGTAAATCTAAATTTTAAATGTACAAATCCAATTAAACTGCTTGGTTTGTAATTAAAAAAAATTGTATTTAATTTTGTGCAGTTTTAATTGATTACAAAAACATTGCATTAGCAATAAAAGATAGACATATGTACTGGACATGCATTTTACTTATTTGCGTGGGTAATTTTGTAAATAAACTAAGTTTGTGAGATAAAAATTTAGGGTTAGGGTCTTAACGTTAGAGTAGAATGATGCTTACTATATATAAAATTTCATTCCGTTATTTTTAATTAGTGCACCAAGATCGATTTAAACATTGGTTTTTGCATATTTTCGCCTTTTTCTTCTTTTACGCATGTTGGATTCTTCGTCGGGTCGATCCGGAATAGTCAAAATTTGCACTCTTTGATTGGCAATTTCCTCTCCAGGTGTTTGTAATACCCGCGCAAATAAGTGAATGCACTGGACATGTACTATAAGTATTACATGAAAAATTTATAATATGATACCATATATAATTTTGATTTACTTAGTCGATAGCCAACCCCAAGGAATATGCCAGTCATGGTTGCGCAGATTAAGATACCAGCTGAAACCAGTATTTCAGTTTTGGCCGAATCAGGAAACAGATGAGTATAATTTTAATCATTTGCCTGTTTTGGGAACTCTATGAATAACGCAATGTACTAAAGAGTAATCTAATTGAAGGCAATGATAATATCGCACAAATACAAAAGCTTCTACCATGCAGATAAACGACCCTCAATGAATTATACCAGGTCTATATAGTATGGGGTAAATTTTTAGTAAAATGTAAAAGGCCCATAGGAATAAGATCCATGTATACAAAATAGAGAATAAATACATATTAAAAGACCCTGTGTTTAAGTAATAAGAACACATGCGCATCAAAAATAAAAAGAAAAAAAAATTAAAAATAGAAATAGATGAATAAATAAAAATTAAATATAAATAAATAAACAGAACTCGAGATTCGAGTTTTGTAATAGTTAAAAATAAATTGCTTAATTATTTTTAATTTTAATTTTATTATTTTTAATTTTATTATTATTATTACAAAACTCGAATCTCGAGTTCTGTTTATTTATTCTATTTAATTTTTAATTAATTCTATAATTATTCATATTCAGGTTATATTATGAATAGTAATTTTGGTAAAAAATAAAACCGGTTCTAGTGCATAGTCTTATAGCGTCTTATTCAAATAATTGTTATTATTCGAATAAGATTTGTTTATTCATCTTATTTGCTGAATAATTATTTGGCAAAGTTTAAAATGCTATTCGAATATTCGCTGAATACAAATATTATTCGAATAATGAATATAAATAAGAGGCTTTAATCGTGATTGCTAAAGCCGGCCAATTTATCAAGAATCTGAGTGGCAAACTCAGATTTATGATAAATTGACTGGCTTTAGCAATCGTGATCGCCATTTAATCATATATATCAATTTTTTTCGACTAATATAAAGTCATTTGTATTAATATTACAATTTGATTAGCTGAAAAAATTTGATGTATAAAGTTACACGAAACTGATTAAATAGATCAATTTATGTGCAATAGAGTTGTATTTTTTTAACATTTAACAGTGCTCTTTTTTTATTATTAGTAAATCGACAAGTACAGTAATATTTACGGCAAGCAATACTAAATTCAATGTATGGTTTATTAGATTTATTTCACTATACAAATTTAATAATCTGCTATATATAAGCTATTTATAATTCTAAAAATAATCTATACTACCACAAAGCCATGAAATAGATAACCATACAATTTAAAAGTTGTTACAATTATTCATAACTATAATAATTGTCACGCACCTTTGCTACCCAGCTTTTTAGACACATAACAGCACGTACTGAATCTGGCCTAAGATTGCTTCTAACTTTTGTAATAGTGTGGGCTGCGATCGAAAAAGCCTGTTCACTTGGAACACTAGTTCCTTGTAAAGATAAATAATTTTTTGCATTTTACTAAGTGTTGGAAATTCTTTTTCAAATTTATATCACCATGCAAGTGGGTTTCCTTCTGGAGCAAGCGTAAGAGCTAAGTATCATTCTAATTCATTTTCTTCTGGTACACCACTTTCTTGTTGTAAGAGTGATTCGAAAAATAATCGCTAATTCTTTATTTTTGGTCTTCTTTTCCTGTATTCATAACCATATTTGAAGAAGTTTCTCTATAGTTTAACATAAGCTCACATAATGTATTTATGGCGGCTGTTTGTGCTTCATGTGTTAAAAAGGTTATTAGTTTTGAACGTGGGTCAAGTAAAGTAGGTAATGTAGTTGAGTGTTCAATAATCTCCCAATATTCTTCTAACTTATGCATAATAGATTGTGCCATATAACATTCATCTTCTCTGTGATTTGAAAGGTATTGATCAAGATGACGCTGAAGTCCAATGAATACAAGTCGAACATCACTAATAGTTGGATACGAGCTAGTAGACAACAATAACGTTGCTTGGTAGATTGGTTTAAGAAGATTTAGTATTGCATTTACTTGTTCCCATTCACTTTCATCAAACCATAAGATTTCAAGTTGTCTTTTATTTTTTGCAACCAAATAGTCTAACATTTCTTTCATTTTACTAAATTTTTGTAACATAAGGAACATACTGTTCCAGCGGGTATCGACATAGTTCTGGTTTTAGATATTTGACTTCTTGTATAACACAAATATTTTGTAATGCATCATATAATAATTGAGAATGGCATATTTTTTTTACAAAGTCTCTGACTTTCTCAATAATTGATGTTTCAAGTTGCATACCGTGTTTTACGACTATGTTCAAATTATAAGCAGCACACCTATAGTGCATAAATTCACTATTTTCTACCAAAGAAAGGGCTGTTTGTAGTTTGCGCTCTGCAACAATTATACTGGCATCATTATCAGTAGTAAGCCCACAGATCTTTTGCGTAATTTTAAACTCATTAAGCAATATTAAAAGAAGATCTTTAGTATGTGTTCCATAATGATAGTCTGGATAATGAATTAAGTCTATAAGAAAATTGCATGCCTCCCACTTATTATCAATGTAGTGTAAAGTTACTCCAAGACATGCTTGATTAGATATAGAGGTCCATACGTCACATGTAATCGAGATCTTAGAGTTAACATTTTGAAGTAATTCCATAATTTTTTCACGTGCAGCTTCAAATTGATTTAAAATTTCATTACGTAATATTTGTCAGCAAAGAATGCTGTAGTGTGGATCAAGAACACCAATCATTTCCTTGAAGTATTTATTATCTACAATAGAAAAGGATAACTGGCAGCATGTAATTAAATCGACAATCTTTTTAGTTATTTCATCTGTCCGCTTTGATTCTTTTGATGTATATGGTTTAGTACTGAATCGTAAGAGAGTTTGATGCTTCAAAGAAATATTTTTATGATGCTTGTTATTAAGATGTATTGCTAATGTCCCAGTTGTGTTTCCCAGTTTCCATTTCTGCTTGCAAATGCTGCAAATTATCACAGTTACTTCATCATTATCATTTTTTTCTTCAGTAAAAAACTCCCATATGGTAGATGTACGTTGTCCAGTTCATCTCGAATTATTATGATCAGCATTATTATTCGAACTGATAGTAGAATCTGCGTCTTCACTATCTGCAAGATGTTCATTTTCACTATTACCCAAATCATTGCTATAATTGATATCTATATTATCAGCAATAAAGCTGGTATCCTCTTCAATAGGCTCAGTAGCAAGGTTTGTATTTTCGCTATTTTCTGTGGTATTGTCAGACATAGTGGTTAAATGTTTGAATTACTAAGCATACTAATTGTTCATGATATTTAAAAGAAATGTAAAAATTTTTTTATTTATGGGTCAAGTTAAAATTCTATATTTGTTAATTTTACAACTATCAAAAAGGTGTGTGAATTGAGAAAAGTAAAAAAAAATTTTTTTTTTAAACTACAAGTCAAGTCAAAATTCCATATTTGTTAATTTGACAACTGTCAAAAGGTGCTTCACAATAGTCTTGTATATAGCGAATTAAAAGTAATAATATCACATGTGTTTTTATTTGCAGAGAAGAAAACTTAAAATAAGAAAAAGGTCATGTTACGAGTTTATAAATTATAATGAAAGATATTATACTTAAAAAAAAAAGTATTCATAATTAAAAAAAAAAGAATTGGGTTTATTTATTTATAAAAATAAAGTAAGAATCAACTTTTTTTTACATATACGTATATAAAAATTAAACCTTTACTTTATTCATATTAAATTCATAGTAATTCTAAAAAAAAAGATCATAAAAAAAAAGAAAAAAAGGAGCGTAAAAATATGTATATACAGTAAATAGAGCACATAAAAATTTTTGTATCTCTATTTATACAATAACTTTAATATTAATGAGATATTACAGTAACCTGTATTTGTTTACATATACTTTTATATGAACTGGGGTTTTTTTTTCAATCTCGTTGCTTTACCTGATTAGGGTTTTGCAAGTGCCAGTGCCTGACACTTGCAGAACCTTATATCTAACCTATTGTTTGAACAAAATTTATCATGATTCAAAATTCCGTTTACATAATTAAATACCTCATGCTCATTCTTTTCAATTCTAATAACTACTAACATTCCTTATTTTTTATAGAATTTTTACACAGGAGAAAGAATATCGTGATTACTATATACTTAATCTTGTTTTTTATAAGTGGCAGTTTTTTTTTAATTATTTATATAATATTTACTCCGGTGTATAAACCACTTTACAGTTGATATAATAGTGGCTCCGGAGTATAAACTATTTTATATTAATAGTATTACTCTAAAGTGATTTACTTCTTTTAGGTATATCTTAATAAGCCGGGGTGGAGTGATGCCTAAATCACACTGGTATGGAGTGGCTTATACTCCTAAATTACTCTGGAGTATTATATACCATTAACATTCCTAGTTATGAGGCACAAGTGCCTTATAACTACAGTACAATTTGTATTTTACAAGTGTTTCGAATGCTTGGCAAGGCGCTTCGCGCCTTGCCAGCATTCAAAACACTTGTAAAAATACAAGTTGTACCTTACTGGTATTTGCGCATATGATCTGCTTGGCTGAATTTTGCGCACCTTCGGTGCTTAAAATCGACCAATCAAATCGCATTCTGCAAATACCTCAGTTATTCGGCACTTTGTGCCTCATAACTATTAAATATAACTTAATTTGTAATCCAGCTAAGAACTAGTAAAAAACATAGTAAATAGTAGAGATATGTTTACTATATATGTGTTGCCTTTTCAAAAATTTTAATTTTCTTTAATGAAGACAAAATAGGCCTTTTTTAAAAATCAATTTCGGTGGCATCACTATTGTAGAGGAGAAAATTCTGGTTATAATGGCATTAAAATTGATCTAGTGCATTGAGTGATATGAGTATTTTTGTTTTCGTGATTATATGTTTACTTTTTTGTTTATACCATATAGTTGCAAAAACAAAAATACTCATATCTCATGGTCCACTGGCTGATTTTAATGATTTAACTGCTATTATTACCAGAATTTTCTCCACTACAATTTTTATTTAATTAAAACAGATATTTACTTAGTAAAAAATCAGTTTGTCTTTTGAGAAACTCAAGATTCTGAAAAAAGCAATAAACAATAGTAAATTTCCCTATGATTTACTATGTTATTCACTTGTTCTTAGACAGATCACGAATTAATAAACAATAGTAAATTTCTTTATGATTTACTATGTTATTTCACTTGTTCTTAGACAGATCACAAATTAATAAATATAAAGTATTGGGTTCCAAAAATTTTTAAAAAAATAATTAACAAGCAGGTAAAATTCCAAGATTTTATGATATAATTTAGATTTGTGAGAGATTTTATTGGCTAGCTTTATATACTAAACAGTTTTGTATAAAGTAAGTGAATTATATAACAAACTTACTCTATACCAAACAAAAAGGTCCAGACTCTGCAGTTTAATATATCCAGAGTTGACTGTATTTGGTTAAGATTGATTTAGTTTGCATTAAGGTTATGTTACTATAAAATTCTGCTACAGAATTCACATTCTATCTCAGTATCTATAGTACATAGTTGAGCTAGTTTTTATAAAAGTATTGTAATTTTAATTATAAGTTTTTATAAAAATTCTATTGCAAATTTTGTTTGCTATATCAGTGATTAAATAGTTTGAATTATTATAAGCTAACTATAAAAAGTCTGTTATAAAGCTCATTACTTAAATAACAGATAGTATGCAGCTAAATGTTAGACTAGCTTTATTTGCAAATAGCAATTTTTAAAATAAGTGTTGAAAAGAGAAAACCTGAAATTATTAATTTTCAAGACTTTACTTCAAAAACAACTTATTAACTACTTATAAATCCTTTTTTAAAAAGTGCAATTTACTTGATACATAATATTGATTAAGGTTGTTAATTTGCATTGAAATTGTATTCTATTGTAAATTGCTGTAAAAATTTTGTTACAAAATCCCTTACTATTTAGTAACTACAGTATATATATAATCAAAAATTGTCAATTCATAGTAAAGCATTGTAAAGAATTTTGTTACAAACTTTACTTATTATTCCAGTACATGCAGCATATAATTATGAATAAGCTATTGTAGTTTATATTGGTAATGATAAAAATGTAAATTAGTTTGTATTAGGATTTTTATTATAAATTATACATTTTAAATTGAATTGCATCAAAATTATTGTAGCTTTTATCAAAGAATTATTGTAAAAAACTTATAATAACTTGGTCATTATTCTAATAATTACAATATGTGATTATGGTTAAGTTAGTTTATATTGGAATTATTATAGTTTCTATTATGAGTTACTGTTATAAACTATATCATTCTTGCAATACACAGTATGTAACTCACTAATGCCTATTATTAACACTATCCATATCTCATTTAATTGTGCATAATAAACAGATGCCAATTTTTTAAATTTCAAAAATAAAAAAACTTTCAAAAAATATATAATGATTAATTATTAATTCATAGTAATATATTAATTATGAATTACTGTATGACAAATCTATTATGATATTAACATTCAAATAGTTATATGTTACAATAATTACAGATTTAAATAGTATCATCATCTTATTTTAAATTTCTTATTGGCTGATTATGGTCTTTGCATATCAAATCAAAAATGGCAATGCAATTGATTTTTTTTATTCTCATAATTAAGCAGTACCAATTACTATTTATTATATATTTATATATGAAATTAGAAGATATTTTTGTACAAACAGAACATTTGTGACTGCAGGATAATTTTATTTTGTTTTAATTGATTTCAATTATGATGTAAATGTTATTTTTTTTGTAAGTAAAGAATTTGTATTAGAATTCACCAACTATGACACATTTCTTCATAATTATATTTTCTTATATCAACAGTTAATAAATTTGAATTGTGATGATTGATATATTATATTAACATTTTGATCATGGGTTATATAACCAATCAAAATGTGTTAAAGCACAATAACTTAATATTATATAAACTAACAAAAATTCTAGAACAAAGGTTAGAGACAAAATAAAATTATATAATTAGTTAGTTAGTAGCAAAGACAATAAAAATTATTAATTTGATTTTAAAAAATTAATAATTGGTGCCATAATTCAAACTCAAGATGTAATAATGTAATAATTATTTATTACAAAATGGTGTAATTGTAATTACATTTATTTTATGTAATAAATATTATTACATGTAATAATATTTTAATAAGTAATAATTATTATTACAAGTAATAATTATTATTACAAGTAATAATTATTATTACAAGTAATAATTATTATTACAAGTAATAATTATTATTACAAGTAATAATTATTATTACAAGTAATAATTATTATTACAAGTAATAATTATTATTACAAGTAATAATTATTATTACAAGTAATAATTATTATTACAAGTAATAATTATTATTACAAGTAATAATTATTATTACAAGTAATAATTATTATTACAAGTAATAATTATTATTACAAGTAATAATTATTATTACAAGTAATAATTATTATTACAAGTAATAATTATTATTACAAGTAATAATTATTATTACAAGTAATAATTATTATTACAAGTAATAATTATTATTACAAGTAATAATTATTATTACAAGTAATAATTATTATTACAAGTAATAATTATTATTACAAGTAATAATTATTATTACAAGTAATAATTATTATTACAAGTAATAATTATTATTACAAGTAATAATTATTATTACAAGTAATAATTATTATTACAAGTAATAATTATTATTACAAGTAATAATTATTATTACAAGTAATAATTATTATTACAAGTAATAATTATTATTACAAGTAATAATTATTATTACAAGTAATAATTATTATTACAAGTAATAATTATTATTACAAGTAATAATTATTATTACAAGTAATAATTATTATTACAAGTAATAATTATTATTACAAGTAATAATTATTATTACAAGTAATAATTATTATTACAAGTAATAATTATTATTACAAGTAATAATTATTATTACAAGTAATAATTATTATTACAAGTAATAATTATTATTACAAGTAATAATTATTATTACAAGTAATAATTATTATTACAAGTAATAATTATTATTACAAGTAATAATTATTATTACAAGTAATAATTATTATTACAAGTAATAATTATTATTACAAGTAATAATTATTATTACAAGTAATAATTATTATTACAAGTAATAATTATTATTACAAGTAATAATTATTATTACAAGTAATAATTATTATTACAAGTAATAATTATTATTACAAGTAATAATTATTATTACAAGTAATAATTATTATTACAAGTAATAATTATTATTACAAGTAATAATTATTATTACAAGTAATAATTATTATTACAAGTAATAATTATTATTACAAGTAATAATTATTATTACAAGTAATAATTATTATTACAAGTAATAATTATTATTACAAGTAATAATTATTATTACAAGTAATAATTATTATTACAAGTAATAATTATTATTACAAGTAATAATTATTATTACAAGTAATAATTATTATTACAAGTAATAATTATTATTACAAGTAATAATTATTATTACAAGTAATAATTATTATTACAAGTAATAATTATTATTACAAGTAATAATTATTATTACAAGTAATAATTATTATTACAAGTAATAATTATTATTACAAGTAATAATTATTATTACAAGTAATAATTATTATTACAAGTAATAATTATTATTACAAGTAATAATTATTATTACAAGTAATAATTATTATTACAAGTAATAATTATTATTACAAGTAATAATTANAAGTGACAATGAAATCATCATATGTATAAAAATTGAAAATCATAATTCTTTCCAAAAATGATCGAACGAAAATCATTACTCCTACTTTTGTTTTTAAAGAATCAGTATAAGCGACATCAACAACGTATATTATCATCATCTTGAAATATACCATAAACAGAAAAAAGATAACCATAATACATTCTAAAACAGGAAAAAATATAGCGTACCAAAAAGTTGAACGGAACCATCCCTCTCATATTCCATATGATCGTACTAGTATTAATTTTTGCTCACGTACGTATTATAGTAAAATAAACCTATAGAAAATGGTTGTTCTAAAATTGTCAAAAATTGTTCGGAATGGAATCGATTTTTCGAATAGGGTTTATTTTTGCACCATTTTCAATACGAAGTTTGTACAGGTTATTAAAAATTATCGTATAAAAAACGGGTAAAAAATGTATAAAAAACGTATAAAAACATATACATCCCAATAACATCCTTTATATGTTTGGAATGGCAAAAATCTGATATTTCCGAATTTTCTGAACAATTCCAAGAGATTTTTTTATATGGAAACTTACAATAATATACAATTTAAAATTAGCACATTCTTTTTATTCATATATACGTATTGTTATAAATTTATTTCAAAATTTAAGCGTTTAATAAATAAAGCTCCAGCCTTATGAAATGGCGTGCCGTTTTACAAGTAAATACATGGTAAAATTATTGATTTATTAAATATCATTTGGAACTTCTATAATATCTGCGGTTTTACTAATTTTCAGTTTTGATAAACTTTTACTAATTTCAGTTATACCATAAGGTTTACTTGTATATGCGTTTTTTAAATTTTCTTTAATCGTTAACAATGTTTTATTAATCTCATCACTTTCTAAAAATTGACTTTTGATTTTGTTTTCGATATCAATTTCAATAATATGTAGCCATTCAATATGTAGCCATTCATTCAGTTTATCAATTATTTCAACAGATGTTGGACGGTTTTTTGGATCAGAATCCATGCATTGGTTTGCTAATTCAATATAACAATCAGGAATCCCTGGTCCAAATTTTGACCGTAGTCCATTACAAATTTTTATTACAAGATCGATATCAAAGTTACAATCATTAAAAGGTCGTTGACCAGTTGTTATTTCTACCATGATTATTCCGAATGAATAAATATCAGAAGCTTGAGTATATGGTTGTTTTTGAAAGAGCTCCGGTGCAATATAAGGTAAAACTCCATGAATATGTTCTTCTTGCTCCTTTTCATCAAGCGGTTTTGATAAACCTAGATCGGTAATATATGCTTCATACCCTTCTTTCAACAGGATATTTCCAGGATGAATATCTCGATGTAAATATTTTTCAGAATGAATACGATCAAGATTGGATATAATATCAAGGAGTATCTTTAATTTGAGTTTCCATTCAAATTTAATGATATCAGTAAGGTTTTTGCTCAATGAACCGTATTTTGCATAACTAAGCACTAAAATGTAATCATTTGTTTTTTCATCTCTTGATATTCCTAAATATTGATTTAAACTATGGCAAGCTTTCAACTAATAAAAAAAATAAATTAATATATTTAACCAAATATAATTTTAAAGATAAAATAATATACAAAAATATTCATATAATACCTCTTTTATAAATGGTTCTTTATTTTTATTGGAATCCTTTACAAGCTTAATTGCCACTTCTTCATACAATCCATAGTCATTTAAATAATTTGTTTTGAAAACTGTAGAAAAGGCTCCTTTACCTATTTCTTCAACATTTTCAAAATTTTCAAATGGTATCCAATGAAAATATTCTTTTTTTTCGTTAGTGGTATTTTGTTCAGTAATAGCAGATTTTAAATACCATTCAAAAGCAATATCTATATTCCTTTCAACAATAAGTCCTTTTTGATAAAATTCGCCAATCTTGTACATTCCATCAGCGTATCCAATCTCTGCTGATTTTTTATAATACTCGAACGCTTTACATTCATCTTTTATAACTCCCCTTCCATAATGATAACAAATTCCAACATTATGCATCCCCATAGCATCCCCTATATCCGCTGATTTTTTATAATATTCGAATGCTTTATATTTATCTTCTTTAACTCCAATACCATATTCATAGCAATAACCGACATCATTTGTTCCTTGAACATCACCCATATCAGCAGATTTTCGATAATATTCGAACGACTTATGTTCATTCTTTTCGACTACGATTCCAAATTGATAACAATATCCAACTAGTCTTATTCCTTTAACATCTCCCATCTCAGCAGCTTTTTGATAATACATGTATGCTTTACGAATATTAGTTTCAACCCCGATTCCATAACGATAACAATATCCAACATTACACGTTCCAGCAGCGTCTCCCATCTCTGCGGATTTTTGGTAATAAATAAATGCTTTACATAAATCCCTTTCAACTCCGATTCCATAATAATAACAATTTCCAATTTTACACGTTTCAGCAGCGTTCCCCATCTCGTCGTCTTTAAGATATAATTCAAACGTCTTACGTTCATCCTTCTTTATGCCAATACCCTTTAGAAATTTATCAGCCAACTTATTAATTCCTGACGATATTAATTGGCGCATGTTGAGCTTTAAGTATTAAAAATTATCCGTTTTTCAATTTGACATTTTTCATTGAAAAGAATTTAAAGTTTGACGATATTAATTAGTCCATGTTGAGGTTTAAGTATTAAAAATTATCCGTTTTCAATTTGACATTTTTCATTGAAAAGAATTTAAAGTTCAAACTATAAATTTTTTTAAGTAATAGAGTAATACAATTTGCATACCGATAGATACAGTATGAACTTCCTAGATCGCCACCAAAATTTCACCGGCACGTGATTTTGGGCCAATAAAATAACGAGATCAGGTGTAGCGTAACACGATCAGATCAAAAACAAACGTTCATTTTGTTAAAAATCGCTTGTTTCTCTAAAAGTAGGATAAGAAACCACCTTTAATCCTCTAGCAAAAAGTTTTCCTTGAACGTTTTACTATAGGATCGATCTCTAACTTTTAATCCCAACATAGACCCTAACCCCAACATAAATAATTTTGTTGGTGCGCCACATTGATCACGTGTCGGTGAAAATTTGGTGACGATCTAGGGTAAGTTCTATAAAAAAAATTAATCACATATGGGTGGATTTGACGCAAGTAAATCTCTATGCGATAATTCAGTAATCAGATAGGAAATCAAGATTTTCATTGGATGTTGCTCAGATTTATTTCCTTATTTAGGGGATGGCTAAAGCCATATACCCACGTGATTTTTTTGAAATTTTAGGGTTAGACCAGTGTTAGGCCTGTTTAGCATTAGGGTTGGTTAGGTTAGCATGTTATATAGGTAAAATTGCCTTCCTACATGTTTATTAATGGCGCAAGACATGTTTGGTTTTTATGTTCTCGCATTTTTTTAATTTTTGCCTTCTTCGGGCTGATCTGTGTAAGCGACACCGGTTTATTGATTTACACAAAAATGTCACGTAGTACATAGCATTCCTTATTTAGGGATCGCTAAAGCCTTGTACCCACGTAACTTTTGAAATTTTAGTTATAATTAGGGATAGGGTTAGTTTACCGTTAGGAGAGGGTATAAATATGGGTAAAATTGCCTTCTCTACATTTTTTATTAATGCACCAAAACGGGTTTAAACTATCGTTTTTATATTTTTGCGGTTTTTTTGATTTTTGACTTCTCCTTGTAAACAAAATTTCATGATTCTGATTGGCTAATCTACATATAAAAAGTCACATGTGTACAAGGCTTTAGCGGACCCCTTATTTAGTAATGTGCAATCAGGCAAATATCGCTTTAATCATTGGTTAGTTAGATAAATTCATATCACATATATGTTAGTATATTACTGATACGCACTAAATCCTATAGCTTTAAAATCCACTTACCCCTGAATTTTGTAATAATAATAGAAGTTTTAAAAAAAGAAATTATAAAACTAATACACATCTCCAAAAACTATTTAGTACTCAGAAACAATTGCCAGCATTTGGTGCTATGCTAAAATTATTTTTTTGGTTGGTTTGTTTGTATTAACATTTAATTTTGGAAATAGATTTTTGTTAACTTTTTTTAGTAATTTTGGGTTTTCAAAATTTAACTGATTGTTAAAAAGAGCTCAATCTAGCTCAAGTGCGTGCTTATGCAAAAGAGCTGAGCTAACTATATTGCACTCAAAATATTTTTGCTTACAAACATCAGTTGTATATATATCTTAATTATGAATAATAATTAAAGATAGAAAAGAATTCCTTGTAATTACATTAATAGCGATGAAACACATGTTACTAAAATTAGAAATGATTGTGAATTCATCATTATAAACAATAAGTATAAAATAGTAATACATGAACTACTTAATAATATTAAAAGCAATTGTAAATTCATTATAAACCTTAAGTGGTAAAAAATAATTATTAAAAATTGATGATATCATTGTTATTGTTATTATTACTTTAAATATATTGATTTTTTTATATATAAAAAAATTTACTGATTTATTTTGATTATAATCATTTTTGAGTGAAATCACTACTAATGGCAATAAAAGCCAGAGCACCAAGAGCAAGTACAATATTACAACTAATGAAACTGAAAACTACAGTGAATTCACAGCTAAAAGCTATGTACTCCTATTGGTGATAGCTCCAATGATGATAGTGCTATTAAAAAATAATGAATATGCAAAAAAAAAAGATTATTATTAATGATCAGATGGTTATCTATAATTTGATAGATGATTTTTAGCAAAATCATCCGAATGGTTTTATAAAATCTCATTTATAATTATTATTTAGAGCATAAATGTGCGTAAATTATGAAAACCAACATGTGATTTGTTATATGACACAAATGTGCATGTAAATCATTTTTGAATTATCACCCTTTGAGTAGCCAAATCCGCCCATATGATTTTATATGAAAATTCCAAGTAGATTTACAGAAAACAGTTTAGGGCACACAAAGTTGATTTCGTTTTGTATTACTTGCCAGCCCATTTTTTTAATTTTTTTCAAAACAATTATTTTTTAGATTCCGATTGTGTCAATTATTCAATTTTTGGCATTTATTTTTTCTCCACTATTCCCATCTGGTATCACCCGATGGAGACCTTAATTTCCCGTAATCATCTGATAGGTCTGACCCAATTTTTTTGGATATGAACATTATTTATTAATTTCTAGTAAAGTAAAAAAAATAATCTGTTTGATGATCCAAGTTTTCAGATTCCGAGTAATGCAAAACGACAAATCAACTTTGCTGACATTAAGGGATAAATTTTTGCAGAAAGTCTACAGGTCACGTGATATTTCATCTTACGGACACGTACTGAAATAATGATTTTTTGATTTAAAAAATGATCCGTTAAGGCTTTTGTAATAAATTAATATCTTTTATCATTCTAATCAAGCTTGTTCTCCTGGCCTTTCCAGTGCTAAAAGTGATGAGATTATTAAAATCTGATCAGTAGAACTGGAGATATGATCTTTTGAAGTTTGGTAACGTTTTAAAGATTATATAAAAACGTCGCATAAACTTCATACGCTATATCTCCGGTTCTATTGAGTTTATTTTGACACAACACTACTATTAGAACCAGAAAGACCAGGAGAATTAGTTTTCTTAGGACGGTAAAGGATTAACCTATATAAAATCCCAGTCGAAATTTAAAAAAAAGAAATAAAATAAGAAAAGGTGGCCTGGAAGACTTTCGGACTAAGTTAACCTCTTTTATCACTCAAAGTAAACTTATTCTCCTGTTTTTTTGATACTAATTGTGGTGATATTATTAAAATTGACTCAGCAGAGCTGAATATATAATCTCATGAAATTTATGTGCCGTTTTTATATAATCTTTAGAGCGTAGCCCAAATTTCGAAATTTCATATCTCCAGTTCTACTGATTAGATTTTAATAATCTCATTATAATTAGAACCGAATAGACTCGGAGAAAAGGCTTTATTAGAATAATAAAGGATGCTATCTTGGTACGAAAACATTAACGGATCATTTTTTAAATTAAAAAAATTATTATTTCGGTACGTGTCCGTAAGATGAAATATCACGTGACCTGTACGTATCTGTAGTGCATACCTTATGTTTTTGATACTCCTGCACCTACTTTTTTGATACTTCTAAATGTACCCCAGACTAGAGCTGCAGACATTAGAATATCAATGAATATTTACTATGACGTTTGACGTGACGTATGTGACGTGACGTTTAATATGATTTTTATAAATTTTATATAACGTGAAGAGTGACGTACTACCTTGGACCTTCTAAATGTTTGCAGCTCTACCCCAGACGCAAATCTTACTTTTTTGATACTCCTGTATGTACCCAAAATTACGCTTACTTTTTTGATGCAGATCTGCATATATACACGTGACTTGTGTTACACAAAGGCCCGGTGCATTGTTTTTGCAAAAATAATTTTGGTTACACGCCGCTAATGTCGTGTAACGTTACACAAGTCTAATTTTGCCCGGCATTAAGCTTAATGCTGGTGGGCACTATCATGATAATGCCCCCGGCGGGGTTAGACATAATTCCGGCCCATCCTAACCCTAAATCTAGTGGTACCCTAACCCGGCATTAAGCTTAATGCTGGTGGGCACTATCATGATAATGCCCCGGCGGGGTTAGACATAATTCCGGCCCACCCAAACCCTAAATCTAGGAACCCTAAAAACTAATTGTTCGAAGCAACATCCAATCACAGTTCATATACTGGTTACACGACATATGCATCTAGTATATGTACTGTGATT
>QKWP01000868.1:90112-119293 GCA_003550325.1 Gigaspora rosea
GAACTAATTTTTTTATTATGTCATTATTATTTGAATTTCTAATAAGAGTTGCAGAGATGAAAATTACCATTCCAAAAGTAGTAAACACATCAAAATTGGCTTAGTGTATCACGAGATATGAGTAAAAAATTTTCGCGAATTTAGTTTTTTTAAAAAAATTTAAAAATTCGCAAAAATTTTTTTACTCATATCTCTACACTAAGCCAATTTCGATGTGTTTACTACTATTGGAATGGTAATTTTCATCTCTGCAACTCTTATTAGAAATTCAAATAATAATGACATAATAAAAAAATTAGTCCGATTAAAAAAAACTTTAAGCCTTTTATTAGAATCTTACCTGCAATTCCATTGGTCGATTTTAATCGCGGCGGTCACGTGACTTTTTTAAAATCGCCGTGTCTCAAAAAAGTAATAAAATTTTTGGGGTACATTTAGGAGTATCAAAAAAGTAGGTGCAGGAGTATCAAAAACGTAAGATTTGCGTCCGTAGCAGGGACACGGAAAAATACCGGTTTGATTTGTAAAAAATTCATTTCGATATAGTAAAAAAAATCCTTTTTATAGCGATATAAAATTTTATTCCTATTTTATCTATACAGTCAATTCTCCACAAGTGCTCCTTTTTTCTTCACAATAAAATATATTGCTTTTAGAGTAATTATTATCATGCGTCATAATTAGATCTCTCTATAAGTGCACATTTTCCAGATGGAGAGCTCACTCTCTATAACTCTGCGACCTCCTGACTAACTCACCCATATTTCATATTTCTTGATATCTTCCGAAATTTTCCGAAACTTTCCGACGTTCCTAATTATCTTACCTGGCCCAAATTAATCATACACTGCTCTTAATTTTGCCCAAAAATTCGTTACTGTCAAAAATTCCATTTTATACCGTTTTGTACTAAAAATTCCGTTTTATTCATATCTATATATATATGAATTTTTCCGTGTCCCTGGTCCGTAGACTTTCGAAATTTTTGTATATGCGATAAATGACCTTTTTTGATATATTTTTAATTTTTAATTTATAAAACAGAAATAAATTCAAACCACTTTGAAACTTTAAATTTTGTGTAATATATAAACTTAAAATTCTAGTATGCGAGTTTTTAAATGGTATCCTTTCTCAATATCTTTAGTGGGCTGTTTATAAACTGAAGTTCTAAAAATAGCGACGTAGTTACAGAGGAATTTTTTAGTTACATATATTCGGACCTGTAGTTGGCATTGGGTTAGAATTAGATATCTGTGAGATAACGATTAATAAATCGGAACTAATCCCTAAATTCTTATTATCAAATTTATACAAAAAAAAAAAATAAAAATAGCCTATTTGCATAAATTCTTAAATAAAATTATTAAATAACGAGCAGCAATTTTCTCAGAATAAAGAAAATTCCTTATGTACTCTTTCATCAAATTGTCAAAATAATAAACTTGATCGATATTAAAAATTTTAGATAGTAGGCGGTATTAAAGTTACGGTAAAAGATTCATTCATTCATTCATTAATTGCCAAATACGTTCTTGCGCAGTGCAGATCATTGCACAAGCACAGCCGCATCCACTTATTTGCGCGGGTAATACAAGCTCCTGGAGAGGAAATAGCCAATCGGAGAGCGCAAATTTTGACTATTCCGGATCAGCCCGACGAAGAATTCGAACACGCGTAAAAGAAGAAAAAAGCGAAAATACGCAAAAACTAATGTTTAAATCGATCTTGGTGCACTAATTAAAAATGACGGGAATGAAATTTTACTTATATTAAGCATCACTCTAACCCTATAGTCTCTAACGTTAAGGCCCTAACCCTAAATTTTTATCTCACGCACTTAGTTTATTTACAAAATCGGAATTCCTTTTTTGGTTTGTGTTACCCGCGCAAATAAGTAAAATGAAGCACAGCCATCTATTATTATAATTTTGCCTTTTTTAAATGCCGTTGAATTATTATCCGCATGACGTATACATCGTAGCACAGTATAAGTTATTACAGTGTTTCAGTGATTTTCATACATCACACCGGAAATCAGAAGTTAGAAAAATTCCAATACATGATTGGATAAAATTTATTTATAACCAATCATAGATTTGCATTTTTTCTATTTCTGATTTCCGGTGTGATGCACGGAATTTGCTTCACAGTAATTTGAAAAGCACTGTAATTGTAATCTTGAGCATTTATTGTTAAAAAAAACTATTCCTTCGAAAACAATCTTTATAAGTTATAATATATATTTCTACGTTAATAATGTTGAATGAAGAGTTATTAAGCGATGCAAATAATGACAATGTCTTGTTTCTACTTTATCAAGTATCCACTGAAATAGAAGATTCTGATGGAATAATTGAAGTTGGTTATTGTTATCGGAATGGAATTGGTGTTAAAAAGGATGAATGTAAGGCATTCGATTATTATCAAAAATCTGCAGAGATGAAAAACGTTAATGGAATATTTGAGCTTGGTAACTGTTATAAAGATGGAATTGGAGTTGAAAAGGATGAGTATATGGCATTCATTTATTATCAAAAATCTGCAGAAATGGGGAACATTAATGGAAGACTTGCACTTGGCGATTGTTATAAAGATGGAATTGGAGTTGAAAAGGACGAATATAGAGCATTTAATTATTATCAAGAATTGGCTAATATGTGTAATGCTTTTGGTGTATATAAAGTTGGCTATTGTTATCAAAATGGGATTGGAGTTGAAAAAAACGAACATGAAGCATTAATTCATTATTTAAAATCTGCAGATATGGGTAGTGGCCAAGGAATGTTTCAAGTTGGATATTTTTATCAAAATGGAATTGGAGTTGAAGAGGATAATCGTAAAGCATTTATGTATTATCAAAAATCAGCAAATATGGAAATTGCTGATGGAATTTTTCAAGTTGGTTACTTTTATCAAAATGGAATCGAAGTTGAAGAGGATAACCATATGGCATTTATGTATTATCAAAAATCAGCAAAAATGGGGAATAAAAAAGGAAAAAATAAAGTAGGATATTGTTATAATAATGGAATTGGAATTGAAAAGAATGAACATAAAGCATTCGTTTATTATCAAAAATCTGCAGAAATGGGATATGCCGAGGGAATATTTAATGTTGGATATTGTTATCAATATGAAATTGGAGTTGAAAAGGATGAGTATATGGCATTCATTTATTATCAAAAATCTGCAGAATTGGGAGATGCTGATGGAATAAATAATGTTGGATATTGTTATCAATATGGAATTGGAGTCGAAAAGGATGAGTATAAGGCATTTATTTATTATCAAAAATTAGCAGAAATGGGAGACACTGATGGAATATATAATGTTGCATATTGTTATCAAAATGGAATTGGGGTTGAAAAGGAAGATTATGAGGCATTTATCTATTATAAAAAATCTGCAGAAATGGGAAATGCTAGTGGAATGTTTAAGGTTGGAAATTGTTATCAAAATGGAATTGGTGTTGAAAAAGATGAACAAGAAGCTTTCATTTATTATCTAAAATCTGCAAAAATGGGAAATGCTAGTGGAATATACAGTGTAGGTTATTGTTACTGCTTTGGTGTTGGAGTTGAAAAAGATGAACATAAAGCATTTATTTGTTATCAAAAATCAGCAGATATGGGCGATGCTGATGGAACATATAATGTTGGGCATTGTTATCATTATGGAATTGGAGTTGAAAAGGATGAAAATAAATCATTTGTTTACTATCAACAATCAGCAGAAATGGGGCATGCTAAAGGATTATTTAATGCTGGATATTTTTATCAATATGGAATTGAAGTCGAAAAGGATGAACATAAGGCTTTCATTTATTATCAAAAATCTGCAGAAATGGGAGATGTTGATGGAACATATTATGTTGGACATTGTTATCAAAATGGAATTGGCGTTGAAATGGATGAAAATAAGTCTTTCATTTATTATAAAAAATCAGCAGAAAAGGGTGATGCTGATGGAACATATTATGTTGGATATTTCTATGATAAAGGAATTGGGGTTGAAAAGAATGAACATACGGCTTTCATTTATTATCAAAAATCTGCTGAGCTAGGAGATGCTGATGGAACAAATAATGTTGGATATTATTATCAATATGGAATTATAGTTGAAATGAATGAACATACAGCCTTCAATTATTATCAAAAATCTGCAGAGATGGGTCACGCTAAGGGAACATTTAATGTTGGATATTGTTATCAACATGGAATTGGAATTGAAAAGGATGAATATAAGGCTTTCACTTATTATAAAAAATCTGCAAAAATGGGAGACACTGATGGAATATATAATGTTGCATATTGTTATCAAAATGGAATTGGGGTCGAAAAGAATAAACATAAGGCATTCATTTATTATCATAAATCTGCTAAAATAAAAGATGTTCGTGGAATATTTGCACTTGGCAACTGTTATCAGGATGGAATTGGTATTAAAAAGGACAGACATAATGCATTTATGTATTATTATAATTCAGCAAAAATGGGAAATGCTAGTGGAATGTTTCAAGTTGGATATTACTATCAAAATGGAATTGGAGTTGAAAAGAATGAACATAAAGCATTTGTTTATTATCAAAAATCAGCAGAAAATAAGGATGCTGATGGAACATATAATGTTGGATATTGTTATGATGAAGGAATTGGAGTTGAAGAGGATAAAAGCATTGCATTTAAATATTACCAAAAATCTGCAATGATGGGGAATATTAGTGGAATATACAATGTAGGATATTGTTATTTTTTTGGTATTGGTGTTGAAAAAGATGAACATAATGCATTTATTTATTATCAAAAATCAGCAGATAAGGGAGATACTGATGGGACATATAATGTTGGATATTGTTATCATCATGGAATTGGTGTTGAAAAAGATGAACATCAAGCATTTATTTATTATCAAAAATCTGCAGAGATGGGAAATGTTTATGGAATAAAAAATGTTGGATTTTGTTATCAATACGGAATTGGGGTCGAAAAGGATGAACTTAAGGCATTCATTTATTATCAAAAATCTGCAGAGATGGAAAATGCGAATGGAGCATTTAATGTAGGAAGTTGTTATCAAAATGGAATTGGAGTTGAAAAGGATGAGTACAAGGCTTTTATTTATTATCAAAAATCTGCAGAAATGGGGCATGCTAATGGAATATTTAATGTTGGATATTGTTATCAACATGGAATTGGAATTGAAAAAGATGAATATAAGGCTTTCAATTATTATTATAAATCTGCAGAGATGGGAATTGCTGATGGAGCATTTAATATTGGAAATTGTTATCAAAATGGAATTGGAGTTAAAAAGGATGAAAATAAGGCATTCATTTATTATCAAAAATCTGCAGAGATGGGAAATTCTGATGGAACATTTAATGTTGGAAGTTGTTATCAAAATGGAATTGGAATTGAAAAGGATGAATATAAGGCATTCATTTATTATCAAAAATCTGCAGAGTTGGGAGATGTTGATGGAATAAATAATGTTGGATATTGTTATCAATATGGAATTGGAGTTGAAAAGAATGAAAATAAGGCATTCATTTATTATCAAAAATCTGCGGAAATAGGGCACGTTAAAGGAATATTTAATATAGGATATTGTTTTCTTAATGGAATTGGAATCGAAAAGGATGAGTATAAGGCGTTTATTTATTATAAAAAATTAGCAGAAATGGGAGATTCTGATGGAACATATTACGTTGGATATTGTTATCAAAATGGAATTTGGGTTGAAAAGAATGAATATGAGGCATTCATCTATTATAAAAAATCTGCAGAAATGGGAAATGCTAGCGGAATGTTTCAGGTTGGAAATTGTTATCTAAATGGAATTGGTGTTGAAAAAGATGAATATAAGGCATTTATTTATTATCAAAAATCAGCAGAAATGGAGAATGCTGATGGAATATATAATGTTGGATATTGTTATGATGAAGGAATCGGAGTTGAAGAGGATAAATATAAGGCATTTGAATACTATCAAAAATCTGCAAAAATGGGAAATGTTAATGGAGTATATAATGTGGGATATTGTTACCGTTTTGGTGGTGGAGTTGAAAAGGATGAACATAAAGCATTCATTTGTTATCAAACATTAGCAGAAATGGGAGATGCTGATGGAACATATTGTGTTGGATATTGTTATCATTTTGGGGTTGGTGTTGAAAAAGATGAATATAAAGCATTGATTTATTATCAAAAATCTGCGGAAATGAGTAGTCTTGAAGGAAATTAGTATATTAAGCATTGGTAGCAAAATAGAATTGAAGTTAAAATAAGATTGACAGATAATCAATATATTAAGGCAGACTATTTAAAATTAGATTATTTATTTTTTAATTTGATATTTTAATATGCGATTCATTATTTTAGTATAAAATATTTAGTTTCATAATTTATACTTTTTTGTAATTAGCTAATATGAAATCAATTAAAGATACTGTATTTAGAATTATAATATTTTTGAATTCTTTTATTTTATTTTTATGTTAATTTCGTTAACCAATTTGAAGTTTTATATTAATTAATTAAGACGGACTATTTGAAATTATGATATTAATTATGTTCGTTAAGTTTATAATTAATGTATTAAACTAAAATATTCAAGATAATGCTACATATTAAATAAAAACATTAGTTTTCATGTCATAGGACGGTAGTGTCACCATCGTGGGTGAGCTTGCTGAATTTAACTCTGATGGTTGACTTTAGAAGGTCACATGAATTTGGCAGTCAATTATGGGGCGAGGATAATTATTATTTATTATAAAAAGAATTGTGAACTAAAGTCGAGAGCAACCCTTAATATGCACATTCTCATTTCTCATAATGTTTACGCTAAGACAGTAATGTCTATACTACTAAATCTAACACACATACTTTTCCACAGGAAACTCATTAGTGGAAATTCACATGGATTAAGCCAATGAAAATACATAAAAATGCCTAATAATAAATAGGATTAACACGGTAATGGCGATGATTTATGGCAGGTACAGTATGTGAACGTAATGAATCGAACAAATTTGGAAGGGAGAAACACATGACAAAATTATTTGTTACAGTAGCCAGAGACACAGCCGCACGGGGGTTTTTTTATTTTTTTAAACAAGGCCGCACAAACACAATTGATTTCCGTATTGAACCGATGTTTAGTGCACGAATTCCGGAAATTACACAAAACCCCACAATAAATATATTTTTTTTTCGTAAAAATTGTAAAAATTAGCACGTCTTCGGAATGCGTCTAGGTGATTGAACAATTTGCAATAATTTGACTACAGAAAAGCCCATAAGGCATGCTTTTGGGACCGAATTTAATAAGTTCTTAGAGAACAATAAGGAAAAGTGCATTAATGGAGGTCATGTATATATTTTGTTCAGAACTTGAGTGTGCATTTATAGAGGCGTGCACTTATAGACGGTGCACTTATGGAGGTTTTACTGTACATGTGTAATGCTCAAAAATTAAATTAAAATATTTTAATATTGTGATTTATGTAAGACCTAATTTTAAGCCTAATATTGGTCTTGTGCAATTTCAAAATGTCTGAAAAGCAACATTAGATAAGGAACTTGGGTTTGTATTTAAAGATTTTTTTGAAATATATGAGGCAGTATTTTTTGTTCATGCACACTTATTATAAATGCAAAAAAACCATATCACAATGAATATGCTATTAGTAAAAACTACTAGAAAATCATAATGTCGAGACATAAAATATATATATATATAATATATTGTATAAACGTTCATACGAATCGTTTTAAATTTCGAAACTTTCAAAATAACAAATATGGGGTGTGGTCAATTAAAACAGCCCATTTTTACATATTTTAATCGGACTGATCCGGGATTAATCAAGTTTCACGATTTTTGTTTGGTTAAAGATAACATGTGACTATCGGGTCACCTCGTGATGTGCTGTCATGTAATTTTTCTTTTACATTATCTTGATTTTTTTATCATGCATATCGACTTTCATTTATAATTGAAAAATATCAATCATGTCAAAATTTATATGAATCTAATAAAAACTCGTTTTTCAAAAAATTGTAAAAATGGGCTGTTTTAATTGACCACACCCCATATGGGGTGTCGTAAGTTAAAAGGGCCCATTTTTACATATAGTTTATTTTGAGATAATTGAGTTTAATCATTTGTTTTGATTTTCGGACTGATCCGGGATTAATCAAATGTCATGATTTTGATTGGTTAAAGGTAACAGTTGACTATCGGGTAACCTCGTGATGTGCTTGCCCTACGCAGCCTCGTGTAATTTTTCCTTTACATTACCTTGATTTTTTATTATGCAAATCGACTTTCCTTTATAATTGAAAAATGTCAATCATGCCAAAATTTATATGAATCTAATAAAAACACATTTTTCAAAAAATTGTAAAAATGGGCCCTTTTAACTTGGGACACCCCATATGGTCTCGAATTAACGTCAATGGGTGCTCCCAAATTAATACGTATCGCAATATAACATAATATATTGATGTAATGGATTTCTAAAATCAGTCTCAATTAAACAGCATGCACACAAATGTACCTTTAAATGATGCGAATGTCATTTAATTAACATATAGGAGGAGGGCGTTATCTCGCATTTATACGACATATATTTTTAAAGATTTATTCTGATTTAAGTTATTTGTTTTGTTACTCTCTTTTTAAAGGTAAAATATTTTTCGAGAAAATTAATTTCGACAGACTAATTTCCAAAAATAATTGATTAATCATTAAGAAAAGTAACTTAGACACACATATATATTTTATAGCAAATATACCCCGTATAATTACTGTAGGCACTTTATAAGATCACCCATTATTAAAATTGTTTTTATTTCATTATAAACTTTGAAAATTTGCTACATTAACAATTTTTTAGTTTAAAAAATTATAAATAAGATGATTTTTTCAAAGATGCTTTTTAAAATTTATAAAACAAAGAATAGGGTTTCAAATAGGTTTCATATGGGCGCATTTGTAAAATTCATAAGTAGGGCTTATTTTTTGTAAAACTTTAAGGCTGAATAACGTTTGATCTACTTGTCCATTTTGAACGATTTTACTACCAAAATGTTCGTCTCCTTGATACGATTCCAACGAGCCCAAAATCATTAAAATTGAATCACAGGATCGTGAGATAATGCGCTGTCAAATAGTGACACACCTAGGGGGTGGGAGAAATGGGTTAGACCTATGTCTAACCCATTTCTCCCACCCCCTAGGTGCGTCACTATTTGACAGCGCATTATCTCACGATCCTGTGATTCAATTTTAATGATTTTGGGCTCGTTGGAATCGTATCAAGGAGACGAACATTTTGGTAGTAAAATCGTTCAAAATGGACAAGTAGATCAAACGTTATTCAGCCTTAAAGTTTTACAAAAAATAAGCCCTACTTATGAATTTTACAAATGAGCGGATATGTTAAACTTTAAACCATGCGTAATCTATAAATTAAAATTCTTTTTACCCATGTATTATGCGCTAAAATGCTAATTGTATCCTTTCTCATCATCTTTTGTAATGGATTTTTATAAATCCTATTGTCCGAGGGCATCCCTTTATGGGAAAAAATTTACAATTTCTACATGATGATATTTGAATACTATAATTGCGCTAATAGAATTTGACGTATTTAAAAAATAATCAGATTTATTATATTTGGTGTTTGGTATAGTACTTTTTATGTTGTCAATATATGTCAATATTTTGAAACAAAAGTTTATTTATTTGAATATTTTGACGATGTCACGAACAGGAATATAAATTCATTGTGCATGTATTGTATTTTGCACAAAATTTAAAATATATGCGCAAAAATTTTGCTGATCGCACAACTGCAAATAAATCATCTACGATTGTTCAAATAAGTAATCATTTGACCTATATTGTGCGTATTGTATTTTTGTACAAAAAAATTTTTTTACACTACATAATTGAGATCTTAATCACAAATGTTTGTTTGCTTTTGTATGTGGCACTACAAAGAAATTTCTGTAATTATGGTGGCTCAGTTCTGTTAGATTTATGAGAAATCGTGTCATTAATAATGATGATCGTATGTATGTTGTGAAGGGCGAAAATATACCATATGTCTAACTGTCACTACGATACACTACTATAACCAACTAAACTACTCTAAATCAATCCTAATAATGGTAAGGCTTCGATTGAGATGTGGATAGATTTGATCCAAGAACTAGGTCGAATAGAGCTCTAGATTATGTCACAAGGCTGTAATATGAGGTCACGAGATTACACTATTACAATTTTCATCTATCGGGGTTATTTATTTATAATAATATCAGTTTATAATTATCTATCGGAGAATTACTAACAATAGCTCTTCTACTCTAATTTCAAAGGTTAACTTGAACTCTATCTGAGCTTTTCTTAAAAACTTCAAGCCAGCAAGCTCTAAACTCCTTTATTGTGAAAACAAAAGACATCGTATTTATATTTTTTTCATGACTGCGCTAATTCTACTCTTTTACTTGTTCTACCAAGTTACCAAGTTCGATATATTTAATAAATCTGATAAATTCGATATATTGAATAAATTCAATAGAACAAATCCAATATAAAGTGTGCGGTGATTTAGGATAGTGGTCGAGTTGTCACACCAGGTGACAAGTTGTGAGTTTGAATCCCACTGGTGAGATTTTTGAAAAATCACATCTGTGTTACAGTAGCTGATTTTTATCGATTGGTTGGGTCATAGTAAAGGACCTGTAACTCAGGTAGATACCATTTAAAATGGAAGTTTCTAGAAGAATTCGTGCTAACTGGTACAGCTGGCACAAACCCACAATAAGTCTTCTGGGTCATGTAAGGTTGAAGAACCAGAAGATCAGAACTTACTTGGCAAGACCCAAATGAAGAAGAAGCCAGACTTTCAATAGTACTACGAATGGAGTCAGATTGAGTAACAGAACTGAGAAACCAAGTGGTAGGATTTTGGAGTATAGACACTCACCAACCAGGCCACCAGGTCATACTAGAGGAAAAGAGCTTGTGTTATAGAAGCATAGACCAAGAAAAGGGAGTTTATAAGGCACATAAAGCCTGCTGCCTAATTCTTCTAGGCAATTAGATTGGAAGTTTAGAAATTACCAGAGGGATGGCTTATGAAGGCAAAGAGATAAGGTGCCAGGGTCAAGGTGAACTCTGTAAGGGCAGGGTAATAGTAGCAGTTTAATGGTTTGCTTTGACTGCAAGTATGCAGGTAAAGCTATTATAAGTTACTTATAAACTAGGGGCATTAAGACAGAGTTGTTTGATTTGCACTTTTGGAGCCATTCTGGGTTAAACAGTATACAGGTTATGTATATACAAGAGCTAAGATTAGGTAATAAAATTGCTAGAATACTGTTTCCAAAAGACACTTACTAAGATGTTCAGTATTAAAGTTACTACAAAACCAAACCAGTATAGCTAAAAATTAATAAAATAAATTTATTATATTGAATAAAACCAATATATTGCATAAATCTAATATATTTATCAAATTTTTAAACTGGATAAAAAAGGCAACTTGTTTACTATACTAAGAAGCTACAGTACTACTGTATATTTAGTAGGCTATATCAAATCTTATTAAATATATATTTAAAAATGACAATAAGAATAAAATAGCATTAAAAAATATTTTTAAAATTATCTTGGTTAATATAATTTTTCTATTATTGAAGGCAAAGGTTTTTAAATTCTCTTGGTATTTATTTGAATATTGTTACAAGTAAAAAATTTTGAAAATTTATTTTGCTATTATGATAGCATAATTTGTGAAAGGTTTTAAATTCTTTTTGCTAATATGCAAGCTCTTTTGCTAACTAAAATTTTTATAAGTAATGCAATATACTATTAAAATTGATAGGTTTTTAAAATTCTGTTAATAGTACTCTTTAGACAGCTTAGCTAGCAGGTAGTATTATATGGTAAAAGTTAAAATCTTTTGGTTAACCTATTATTTAGAGTAAATTTTTAAAATTACTTAGCTAAACACATTAGTCCTATTTAGAAAAGCTTTAAAATTCTCTTGCTATTCTAAGTAAAAGATTTAGAATTCTTAGTTGATGTGATAGTCTAATTAAAGCAAAAATCTTAAAATTCTTGACTGGTATAAATTAATAGATCAAAAATTATTTTTGTAATTAAAGAATAATAATGATGAAAAGCATAAAAATAAATAATAATAAATAATTTATTTAAATACTTATCAGTATATTATAAAATCTCTTAATCCATTTACTAGTTAAAGAGGTTGTACAAGCTGTTATATCATACCTATAGAATAATCCTGTTATTTAATAGGTATTAGTGAATACAGTATATATCATAGATTAAAAGTAACCATGTGGTCTTTGGTCATGTGAGTTTACAATTAACCTATAAAATACACTATATTCCCTGATACCTATTAAATAACAAGAATTTATCCAATCTGCTATTTATTAATTAAAGCATTCTAGGTAATTTACTTATCTCTTATTTAATTTCTTACTTATATAGCATTTCCAAATACATTACCCAACAGTTAATCAACTAATATACAATTGTAATACTAAATTCAACCAATATTAATGTGTTTTACAAGACTAGAAAAATGGTCTCCTGGACTAATCCAATCAAACAACAGAATGAAATAATGCTAATTAAAAAGATAGTAACTAGATTAATATTAAGCTTCAGGCATAAACATTTTATGTTTATAATAAGCAAATGAGTAAGTTATAATTTAATTTATAGTTATAGTTACTGACTAGGATGATAAGTATACATTATTGGGCAAAAATTGTTGAATAACGGCAATTTGCCCAATAATGGTGTTATCCGGCAATTTATGATCATGATTGGTAGGGAGTCACTCACTGAGTTTTAATTTGAATAAACATGATTACGTTGTAACACATGAAAAAATAACGGCAAAAAATTTTTTCATGATCATATGAGTTTGCCGGATAACTACTATTACAAGGTAAATTCTTTTTAAACACCTATTTTTACAATTGTATTAATACCAAGTAACATAAATAGTTGTTTTAACCAAAAATAAGGAAATTTGTACAATGTGGTGAATATTTATTGAATAAGCTTTTATTGAGTCAAAGCATCTAAACTTCATCTGTTTTCTAGATAGTCTTATAGGATGAAGAATTTTTTTGCAGATTTTAAGAAAATCATTCTTATAGTAAATAAAATAAAAATATAAATGTGAATATATTGTTTGGGAGTTTTAGAATAAATAAATTTAAAATTATAAAAGATAGTACGAGGTTAGACATAACTTTATTTAGAATATGTAATAAATACAATAAATTGCATAATAAATATTTTGCACTTAACAAAATAAAATGTCATGTGAGATATTGTTCTGATATAGAATGATATAAAGTCAAAAGTAACTATTCAATAATAGTAACCATAAATATGATGTAATGATGCAATCATGTAAATAATACAAATATGAAATGTAAAACATAGAGAAATATAAGCTTTTAGAAATCAAGAACTTTTGAATTAAGAATTTTGTGCAATGCACATATTGATTAAAGTGAGTGTTTTATCAAGACAGATTTCGGTATAATCGACCCTATATCGCTTAACCCCATGACAAAAAAAACAAACCCAAAAAAATAGAAAAATAACTATGTATAATAATAAAATTTTAAATATAAATTTAAAGATTCCAAGATAAAAATCAGCTAGAAAATTTAGGTTAGATTCAATAAAGCACTAGTAAATATATATCAACCAATGCTACACGCAAACACCTGAGTTACATGTTTGCGTTGGACCACAACATGTGTTTCCGCAGCATTTTTCTGCGATTTTACAACACATGTTTCCGCAGCAATTTTCCGTGAGTCCACAACAATAACTTCCACAGCATGTTCCACAACAAAGACTTCCACCACAGCATGTTTCCGTGGGACCACAACAAAGGCTTTGACCACAGCATGTTTGCGCAGGTCCACAACAACGACTTTGACCTGCACAGCAATTTTGCGCGACTCCACAACAAGAATTTCCACAAGGATTGCAAAACTGCCTCTTCACAGGAGACATTAAACTATCAGTAAATCTAGGATTAATGCCATTATTTCTGTTGTATCTCAGTGCTACTGTGATAGCAATAAAGTTATTGATAACGACAAGTGTAAAAATAAGAATTAATGCGTATCTTTTCATTATATTGTTGGAATGAAATCGTTTATTTGATTGAATAGTATTTATATCAAATGAATGTAAATTATGGTATTTTTGAAATTTAAAACTATCTACTATTTAAATGAATTCATGTAATTTATCAGGATTATCACTGTTTGAGTGACAAAAGAATATTTGGTAAGTTTTCACCTTATAAATTCGATGTCCGATATCGTTATTAATGCAACTGGAAAGTGAATACAATTTATGGTGAAAAAATTCAGCCGGGAATATACCAAATTTGGAAATCAGTTTCTAGAAACAGGTTGTATCTGTTTTAGTCTAAATTAGAAATGCTGGTGCCCTATGAAAAAAGTGGTCCGGGTGTGTTACGGTTTAGCACGGAGGTGTCCGTGATGGCACGTGCACTGTGGCACGTATATATACGACACACGGAATGGCACGTGTTTAAAATGATATCCACAATGACACGTGTAAGATTTTTATACGGAATGGCACGTATTCGGGATGACACGTATAGGCTCGTTAGTTGGAATTACACGTATTTAATGGCACGTGTATCTCGTGTAGCCAATAAAATCGCAGGATCAGGTGTAACGTGAAAATTCAAAACAAACGAATTTTTTTAAAAAATCGTCTGTACCTCCAAATCTCATCTATGAAATGCTTTTTAATTCCTAAAAAAAAAAATTCCTTGCAAAATTTTGCTATAGGCATGTTTGTTACCACCCTTCACAATTATACTGTACTCTAACTAAGGCCAGACCAATTTAATTCGGTGGTTTACGTTACCCCCCCCCTCTTACTTATAAAAATCACTCAATAAATTCGACAAAGAATCTGATTGGTCATTTGATCAGACAAACCAATCAAATTCTTTTATTGGATCCATTGATGAGTTACTGTACTTAAGCCAAGTTTTATCGAATATATAAAATACAAGACTTGTGTGCCATTTCGGTAACAATAAAAAGAGAGTTAGTTGTGTTGGAATTATCATGATTTTTATCATGGTTTCTATAAAAAATTCTGTTACAAACCTATTCGACACATAATGCGTTTTAAGGTTGAGTTTGCATCGAAATTATTTTGATTTCTATCATAAATTATTATAAAAATTCTCATACAAAGTTTGCTCGTTATTCTAATAATATGGTTAGGGTTAAATTACGTAGTTCACGTTGGAATTCTTATAGTTCTATCACGAGTTACGGTTACAAACCTTACTATGAGTGGCGTAGTTTCTGAAGAGCCCTTGCACTTAGTAAAAGGGGTATAAATAAATGACGAGATATATAATGATTTGAAAACAGCAAAGGGTGAAACGAAAATATAATTCGAGTGACTCACGTGATCATGCGATCGATCAGGTAATCACGGGAATCAGAGTGTTACTGGTAGGGTTAATGAGATCGAGTACAAAGAGTACTGTTGCATCTAAAGTAGCCCCTGTTTAAAGTAACGCCTGACTAAAATCAAGCCCCATATTCATGCATGTATTAAGTCGAAATTTGAGTCAGGCGCTACTTTAGATGTACTAACGTTATCCATATTTGCTAATTTTGCTAATTTAGGGCGGAGAATTTAATGGCAGGTGGAATTAAGATTAAAAATTGCAAGGTTCCAAAACTTTCCGAAGAGAAAATGAACGAACGTAAAAGACGAGCGAGGGGTGTCCGATAATTTCCGATCGAGAGAAAAAAATTTTAAAATTTATTATATATGTTCCGGCCCCCCCCCCCCCCCCCCTCTTTTGAGAAATGAATGTAACGTAAACCACCGAATTAAATTGGTCTCGCCTAAACTGAATTCATTCTTGTCGTAAGAAATATATGCACGTAAACTTACGTGTGCCTCGACCCGTGCCAAAATTTTGGCTTAGTAAAGTGCAGCAAAACCCGGTCCATTTACGGTCCAAAATGTCCGGGCAGACGGTCCAATTCGGACCATTTTAGTCGTTCCAACACGGAACTCACACGTGCAAACCCGTCTCTTTAGCCGTTCCACAGATCACCGTGCTTTTCCGTAGAACCACGTGCATATCCGGACGGATTTTTTTATAGGGGTGAAATTAGTTTCACCAATTTCATCGATTCAACACTAATTTCACCATTAGTGGTGAACCTATTTCACTAGCATCTTTAATCATAGATAGGCATTCATTCAGTTAATTTGGATAGCTCATATAATAATCCGTTATCTATTTTAAAATTACTAAATTAGGCGGCGAAAACCATTTACTTGAACATCCACTAGCATAGTAAAAATTATAATTATTTTTAAACTCTTCAAATTTATATTATTTAAGTATTTTATTTATGCAACATATATTAAAACAGCGTCATATAATTTATTTACACATAAATTTTATGATTTCAAATATCAAAATAAATCAGAATAAGACAAATGTCGCATCGATTACCCATAATCAACAAATTGAATATTAAATAGATTTACGAAATTGGAATACTTCATATTCATTCACTGAAAAAAATTAAAGTATCCTTGTTCTCGTTGTATATTTTCCCTTCTAGATATCAAATCAAAAAGAGGGAGGTGTTTCAAATCCGTGAAAAAATCCCAAGGATATTATTCGAGTTTTTATACTTTATCAAAATTATTACCCATATAAAAAATTTCAGTAAAACATGGGGCAAAAATATTGTCATTATAAATTTACAATTTAATCTTTTTATAAGACTAAAAAAGTGGATTTGAATAAAGCTATACTTACATGAAAAGTAAAACAATCTTCACATTTAATGACAGGAGATGATTTATTCGACCCAATCGGATTGTACGCACCAAGAATTTCATCACCACTCTCATAATTATAACAATGTATTTTTGATTGTCGCATAAATTCCAAAAATCATTATTAGTAAATCTATTATTGCTTCCACGAAGAATCAATTTAAATTCATATGGATTATCATCAATATATGTATCGCATTTTTTATCAAACCATGAAACAATTTGACCTGCAGATACATATTATATAATAATTTTTGAATCAATACTGTCTGTAAATGGACCAGGTCTAGATGGTAGTGTTGGTTCCAAAATTTTGCAAGCTGGAAGAACTATTGATGATATTTGCGATTCGGAGGCATAAATTTTATTGTTATATCGTCCCAAAGAGAATAATCTAAAATTTGATAAAATGGTTTTATGTTGTCAATAACGTCATCACTAGATATTTGAAAATAGCGAATAAGAGGCAAACAATTTCTTAAAGTAGACTTCATATTAAGTAGATTTTCATGAGACAATATTTTAGGATCCGTTGGTAGACAAGATTTTGAGTCATTCCACATTTAATAACGCAATTCCAAATCTTTACTTCATTCATTTGCAAACTATCACTCTTTAGGAGAGAAATCGGAGCATTTTCTTGAAGCAAAGTAAAATCATCAGAGTCAAAGATCTTATCCGAGTATTTTGATGCAATATTAATGCACCAATATTGTAATTTTTGAATATTATTTTTAAAAGCTAATTTATAAACATGCGAAAATTTTGTCAAAGGCCAGTGCTTATTATTTCCAATTACCGGTAAATGTGTTTTAAGATATTCGGCCAATTCGTTCATAAGAAATTCATAAGAAATAATCATGAGATCGAGAATAAAAGAAGGCTCAAGATTTTCTAACGAAATTATTCCACCATGAATATATCTTATTAAACTATGATGATAAAAAAATTAAAATATTATAATTAAGCACAAAACATAAAAATAAAATAGTACTATAGCACACCAATGTGTTCAACTCCATAGTCTAAATTTGAAATCAGGATTATGAATTAGAAAAACATCAGAGCTGAGCTGATGGTTAGAATCAATATTCAAATGAATTTCGAGTGATTTACAGTACTTAGAGCACCATATACGAATTAGTTATAGTATTTTAGAGATATATCAACTAGCATTTAACACTACATGTGCTTTAGTATAACTTGATAATGAAATCAAATTGTTGAATTTTGATATATTTTAATTCAATTGTCTTTATGTTATTTTTATCTTTGTTAACATTCAATAATTCATTTTTAAAATACAAAGATCTATATTTTAAAACGTTTGAAATATTTTATAGTCTGGTGAGTAACCGACAATAATCATCACATTATAATCTTCCTTATCATCAAAAGCTCAAGAAAGCCGATTGAAAGTTTTCCTAAGAATTTTTCCATTGATTGAGGAACTAATTGAGAAAGTCATTCCTAATAACAGGAACGGAGTGATATTGAAAATTTCACGAAATGTATGGTTATATTGCAAATTAAATGGTGTACGTCCGCAAAATCTTGCATTTTATTGGAAAAATGCATATGGCAAACAAAGGTGTAAATGCATAAAAGAACTTTGCACGTTGCCCCTTCACTGAGCATGTGTAGTACTTTCTTTTATATCCTGCTATAATGAATTACTGCCTACCTTGTGATCCGTTAATGTGACTAGTACTACAGTATAATAAGACATCTGACCATTCGATTATCCATAGAATGAAATTACAATTGCTATAACAACCAATAGTAAAAATATGCTTTTAGACGTAAATATCGGTGGCCCGATACAAATTTGCATATCTATTCGTTCAAACTTTGGCATTTGTCATTTTTCGTAGGGGGTTTTTTATTGGGTTGATTAAATGATAATCTCTGATTATCGAAGATGAGAACTAAAGAATTTTTATTAATAATCAACCCTTAAACAACTCTCTTAAAATCGTGAAACGTGAATTTTCCAAATTTGCTTCTGTTATTTTGATTACCTAATATATACAGACTATTTCGAGCGAAAAAATATTTAAAAAAAAGCCAATTAAATGCTTCACGAATTTGAAAGAATTTTGTATAATGTTCTTAAGTTCAAGAACAAGTGCAAGTGCAAGAACAAATGCAAGTGGAAGTACAAGTGCAAGAACAAATGTAAGTGGAAGTGCAAGTGCAAGAACAATTGCTCCGCAATAGATAAAAAAAAATGATGATATTAACAAAAAATAGCGAATATATTAGGCCAAGCAATTTGATTTTTCGGTTTGCATTACCCGCTGACCCTTTTTTTTAATTTTTCAATTTGTTTTTTTTTTAGATCCCAATTGTATCAATTGTTCGATTTTTGGCATTAATTTTTTTCGCTATTCCTATCCAGTGCCATCTGAAGAGACCTCAATTTCCCGTATTTGCCCGATAAGACTGACGAAAAAATATGACTGCCAACCTAATTTTTTGATTCCTTGTTGTGCAAAATGAAAAATTGGTCTATTAATTTACAGTAAATTAAAAAAAAAAAACGACCACCGAACACCGACCCATGTTTTCAGATTCCATGTAATACAAAACGAAAAATCAACTTTGCATAGCCTTAATCGACCTAATTTATTCTTCAAATGACTCTGTCCATTAATCGACAAAATCCATGAATGACACAGAACATCGATACAGCTTGTACCATAAGATTTCGTTAATAAAGACGCAATAGCATATTTCCTAGCGAATAGCTTGTTTTCTTTGATCGAAAATTCAAAATTTGCTTCATGTAATTAATTAACCCAAGAACGATAAATGTTTATAAAAGAATTTGTTGAAATAGAATAGATAGATCAGCTAAATAAAAATCTTTTCTTTCTTTAATGTCGTGCGAATAAAGATACAAAAGAAAGTAATTAAAAGTGCAGCGCAGATAAAAATCGACTAGAACATTGTCGTTATCACAATCGTGACAGAAGTATCAAATGATCATCCGGAGCGCAACCGTGGTACACATTTAAAGTATCCCAGAAACATTGATCATTAGCGAATTTTGGGCCTGATTTGAAATTAGCGTGACACGTGACGAATTTTGTGATGTTTTTTGGTAAACAGGATTGAAATCCAAATTTTGTTTTTTTATCATGGATTTCACCCTAGCGATGACCATAGCAGATTTCACTATTTCACAACTCAGGTTTCACCCTTTCACAAAATTCATCACGTATCCTATTAATTTTCAAATCAGCTGTATTCGATACAAAATTAACTATCTGTATTGGAGTTATTCAAAACATTTCTAAATTAGACTTTCCGTATAAATGCCAAAAGTGCAATATTTTGATCGAATTAAACTTAATCCTGGCCAGTATTCAAACAATGCCACTAGACGTTATTTTGCGTTTATACAGTTTATCATCCGTTTCTGGTTTAGCGCGACTGTGTCGCGCAGCTATTTATATATTAAAACTCATTCTTTTCATATTTGATTAACGTCCTTTTTCAAGTTTGTGAAACGTGGTACCAGGACGTGTATGGATACGATGATCACGTACGTACAAACTTTTATTTGTTTCTCGTGAGGCACAGAAAATACGTAAGCACAAACGTACTGTTGTTACCAAAAAAGTCTAAATTTTATGTTCCTCATGTTACGATTTTCTATTAAATCGGATGATCACAAACATTCAAAACCTAACAAACCTCTTTTGTTTTTAACAAATAAACGAATAAATGGAAAAAGACCCTAGTGTTAATCAGGTTGATGAAACCTTCTCTAATGTGCAAATCAAATATTATGAATTTTCAAAGTTTTCAAATCTTGAAAAAGTTGGTACTGGTGCATATAAGGAACTATTTCGTGCTATTTCGGAGAGTGATGATATGATTGTTGCTTTGAAACTGGTGGATAATAAACGTGAAAAAGAAGTTATAAATGAGGTATATATGAACACTTTTATAAAGAAATTTGCAAATATTTTATTAACTATTATAATAAATAACTTTTTCCAAGGCCAAATTACAAGTCAAGGTTAATCATCATCCCAACATTATCAGATTTTATGGCATTACAGAAGGTATGTTATATTAAGGTTAATCCACCATTATTGTCTAAGATTTTTTTGTTCACTCTTGATTTCATTAGTAATGCCATCAAAATATATGTTGATGTTTGAATTTGCTGATAATGGAACTTTATGTGAATACTTACATACAAAGACCTTGACATGGAATGATAGATTTAAGCTTTCTCATCAAATTGCTTCTGCCATAAAATGTCTTCATAGTCATAATATTGTGCATGGAAATCTTGTAATTAATATTTTACATCTTATATTATTTCTTTATAAAATTTTTTATTACGTATTATATTTATTACTTACATTAATCTAATTCATTTATAAAGAACTCATTCAACACTTTAGTTCACCAAGATAATATCAAAATCAGTGATTTTGGACTTTCAAATAATTTAATTAATATAAATCAAAACCCTCATTTTAAGCCTATAAGTCTTTTGGCATATAAAGATATATCATCTCTTCAAAATTCAGCACCTGATAAAAAAGCTGACATTTATAGTATTGGGATGCTTTTATGGGAATTGTCAAGTGGTCATCCCCCATTCAAAAATCGTGAAGTTTCATCATTTTTCATAGATTCGGTTAATGATATTAAAGAGGATCATGTTCCAGGAGCTCCAGAAAAATATATTCAAATATATACTGGTATATAATCCTATAATTAAATTGTTATATTGAAAAAGATTATTAACAAGATAACATTTATATATGTATATATTGTTTGGCAGAATGCTGGCAAAGTAATAGATCAAGGCGCCCAAAAATCGAAGAAGTTGCTAATTCACTTAAAAAATTAATGTCTAGTCATTATGAATCCATTTCTGTTAATGAGTAAGTACAAAACTACTAAAAATCAATTAAATTCTATTTAATTTTATTTATAATGTTGATAATTATCTATTCAGAAGAACGTGAGTATAGAAAACAATAATTATTAATTTATTATCAAAATAAATTTATTTGTTCTCAGTTACAATTTGGTCACTATTTAACTTATTATTATTTATTTTGTTTTCAAAGGAAAATAAATGATAGAGAGAGCAAACAGGCAGTCACAGAAAAATATTCTAAAACCAAAGAACAAGTTAAAACTTATAATTTAATTTTTGATAAAGAACTTATAATACACAAAGAAGATAATATGATAAGAAATGAGTATTTATTAGATATTCAGTTAGAACCTAAAGATGAAAATAAGCATTTGCAAGAAATGCAAGTAGATATTAATCTGGCAGAAAAGGTTGATAATAAAGTTATGATAGCATATCAGTCTGTTGATAACTATATTCAACCTTTTACTCCTTTATTTAACATTATCACAGAAATAGTTGGTAAAATGATAACAATTTATGAAGCTGCAGAATGTAGTAAAAAAATATGTTCTGCCTTATTATTTCGTGCTGAAATAGCACAAACTTGTATAAAAAACCTGCAAAGAAAACATCATACCAATGTTAAAAACTTTCAAAACCAAGAATATTATCTTACTTGGGTCAAATTTACTAATATTTTAAAGAATATCATGATATTTTCTGAAGAGATTGCACAATTATCATGGTTTCGAAAATATACAAATGTCAATATGGTTGTAGATACTTTTTACGCAAATATTGTAGAATTTGAAGATACTTGTTATGATTTAGATTTAACTGTAGTTATTTATACTAAACAAAGAGAAAAGGAGGCACAAGATATAGCCTATGATATTTGGATTTTAAAAAAGGTAAATTTGATTTTTTTTGTTACAATACTACTACTTTACATAATATTTGATTTTAACATAAATAATTCATGAATAATAGTCAATAGATGGAATGCATTCTAAAATTAAAACATTAACCACAGAGATTGCTGCATTAAATGCAGCAAGACATTCTTTAAAAAATGCTACACCTGAAATTATAGCTTCAAATATTCCAAGAAAAGTATACAAAATACCCCGAATAAACTCTGAAGAACTATTTGAACCACCTCTCTCTAAAGATAATAAACGTGGTTCAATTGTGAAAAAAATTTTCTGTGGAAAAGAAGTTGCATGTGAAAATGTTTTTGATAAAACAGAAAAACCATTCAAATTTGAAATTCTTTATTTATTAGGATCAAGTCCATATATTATAACTTTTTACGGACTTTCTGTTGATAATGCTATGATTATTGATTGGGCTGAACATGGAAATTTAGAAGAATTGTATACATGTTATAAGATTGATTGGCCTATGAAATTACGACTTGCTCATGACATATTTAATGGTCTTGTATTTATGCATCAAAGTGGCATACATCATTATAATATTCGGTGTAAAAATATCTTGGTATGCAATTATTAATATTTTTGATTTATGTAATATCAAACTATACAGAATAATTAACTTGAATTTATAAATGATAGATCACAAATAAACTTGAACCTAAAATTTCAATTTATCATGGATATCGTGAAAAAGGTTTTGCTTATGTTAATATGGATGAAACATTCCGATGGTTGGCTCCAGAAAGAATGAAAAATCCTATTCCTCGATATAATAATCAATCTGAAATGTTTAGGTAATTTTTGATAATATCTGGTTATTTAATAAATTTTTAAAATTTATTAATATTTTTTAATATTTCAAATAATAGCTTTGGTATGCTACTCTGGGAACTTTGTTATCAAAAAATTCCATATAAAGGTATGGATCTAACCAAAATCCTGGAACATATTAAAAATAAAAAACGTGAAACACTTGGTATTATTTATGATCCATCTCCAATTCCAAGAGAACTTGCTAGAATTATTAAATCAGGTAATGATTTTTTATTCTTCATTAAAATGTAATTATATATTTAAATTATTACTTATTTTTTGGTTTATAATTAAGCTTGGGAAGAGGACCCTTCAGTTCGTCCATTGGATTTAGAGTTACAGTTAAAATTTTGTGAGCTTAGTGACAAATATTTATATTCCAAAGATTCTCAAAATAATATTATAATAGACAATGAATTGCATCAAAATCAAAATAGCTCTTATCTTATTCCACAAAGTTTCAATGGAAGTTTATTTGATATTGTATCTAGTAGAATTGATACAATTAATTCTTATTCTTCCTCAACATCAATACAAACTTTAATACCTCTTGAAGATGGCTTAAGAGCTCACAAAAAGAAAAATTATAAGGAAGCCTGGAAATGTTTTTCTGATCATGCAAATCTAGAAAATAATATTGCAAAGTATTGGAAAGGATATTATTTAACATGTGGTTATTGTACAGAAAAAGATCTTAATGTAGCTTGTCAGCTCTTTAAAGAATCTGCTGATAATGGTATAGCTGATGCTCAACTTCGTTATGCATTTGCTCTCATAGAAGATAAACACAATTTAAAGGTTAATGAAATTTTGAAATATATGAAAATGGCAGCAGATCGTGGAAATTCCACTGCACTTTATAATTTAGGTGATATTTATTGGAATGGAAAACTTAAAGTTCCAGTTGATAAAGCAAAAGCAGAACTATATATTAAATTGGCAGCTCTAAAAAATCAATCTAGAGCTGCTGAATTTTTAGAAAAAATACATAATAAATCAAAAACTGAATTTGTTACTAGAGAAATTGAACCTGATAATTCAAAAACTATAGCTATTTTTGGGGCATCTGATAATGAAGATTCGAAAACAATAGTAATTCCTGAAACCATTATAATTGAACAACCAGAAAATGAAATATTCAATATTGAAGAATCAAAAGATGAAATAACTACTAAAAAACTAGAACTGAGGAATCAATGAATGAAATGATCACTGAAGAAACTAAATTTGAAAAGCTAGAAGAAGAAATAATTGCTAAAGAAACTAATATTGAAGAGTCAAAAATAATTACTGAAGAAACTATAACAGAGAATAAAATGATTATTGAAGAAACTAAAATTAACAGATCAAAACATGAAATAGTAAAAGTTGAAGATTCAAATAATAAAGAAACTAAAGTTGAAGGGTCAAGTAAAATAATTACTGAAGAAACTAAAATTAAAGAAATAAATAACAAGATAACTAAAGAAACTAAAGTTGAAGAATCAAAGTATGAAAATATTACTAAAGAAGTTAAAGACAAAGAATAAAATATTCAAAATACTAAAGCCAGAATAATAGCAAGAAATATATTAGCTATTTTGTAATAATTAATACTATATTTATTTATATAATTATTTGTAAATCATATCTGATATTATTATAATTTGATATTAAATAAAAATACAGTATATATTGGATTAAATTTTATTATATTAAATTTTTAGGAATTTATAAATGAGATAGAGATTTTATGACAAATTAGATACTTATTGTGGCAAATTATAATATTTTGTGATTCTATAATTAGAATTAGATAAAATTTATACCATTACATGGTATAAATTTATTCTATAACAGACAAAATATTGAGATTAAAAATTTTTTATATTCATTAGCATATGGGGCCGCACAGCAAAAGGTGGTGATACTCAAAAAAAATTTTTTTTGTCAAAACTTTATTTTTGCAAAAATTAGACTATTTAGGACACTATATTAAAAAAATTACAAAAAATTTTTTTAGTCTATTACTACCTTTTGCGTGGGGCCCCCATATATCAGTTTGTAACTCATTAGTCCAAATTGAGTAATTTATATGAGCTGATTTCTCTTAACAAGAGGATTCAGTTTATATAAAAATCACCCAATCTGGATCTCTGAGTAAGCCACAAGATATTTATAATTATAGTATAATTATATATAGATTTTACAGTAAAAGAATATGTTGACATCTAATGATCCTAAAATCAGAACCCACTAAGTTTTATATCATTAGATACTCTTATTAAGATGAACACTAGATGAACCAAATGGTATAAAAATTGTTGGCCTCTAATCATTGGTCACAAAATATAACAACTCACTACAATAACTCCTAATTTATTTATTTATTTTTTTTTTAATTTGGCAATCATGCCAATACTTTATTAGATGCTTGGTTAACTGCTTAGTTGCCAGCTTTACAGAAATAAAATTTCTTATCTAATTTACAAATATTGACTAACCCGGTTACTTCGAGAAGTACCTATGTTCGATCTGCTATATCTCAATACTAACTGTGTTTGTATGAACTAACTAATTAATATATCACTGAAGGACGTCTACAACCTTACGTATCATGATTGCCCTTATTTAAACCTTCTTTTCCTAGCTTCTTGAGTAGAAGGATACTACTAATAAAAAAACAAAAAACATATATAGAAAATGAAAAGGAGAAAATAAAAAAAAGGAGGAAAAACTCTACTACCTAAACGAAAACCAAATTTACAAAGATAAAAAGAAAAGGAAGAAGAAAAAGGCAAAAGAAAAGTAAAAAGATAACGGCACTTTTGTTGCCTGTGCTAGATATAAAAATTATATAGTGCTGCATAGAGAAACGCTTCATTATAGTACTATATGTAGAAATGAAAAAAAAACAAAAATACACCTAGTAGAACATTCGAGAAAGAAATTTCAACCGGGTATCCTCCCGACCTCTGATACGTCATTCATTGTTTATTTCATAAGCAGTACCAAAATGCACTCATGACGTCGATTCCAATTAGGTAGGCGCGTTCCCAATTAGGAAGGAGTAAACACTGCCGATCTTTTGGAGGGGGTAAGCTGGATTTCCCACTTTTTGGTAGAATTTCGAAAAGTCCAAAGGGGAGTAAGACGATACTTGTAACAAATTTAAAGGAAAGTATATTCCAGATAAAACTCATTTTTTTGTTGTTCCCACTGTTTTACCACAGGTTACTTTGTCAACGAAGAAGCTCTTTGCTCTCTACCAAAATTTCTCGTACAAGGGTGCCACCTCCTGCCAGTTATCTTGTAAGAAGACACTTTTGGCTTGCATGCTGAATATACAAAGGAGTCCCCAGAATAAGAGTTGACCTTTATAAAAACTGTATTTCTGTGTTATTCTACTATACATTAAGTATAGGCAACGCTGCAACAAAAAACTTTTTGTTTTTCTTCGGTGGGAAAATTTGGTTCAAGTGATCGTTGGAAAGAGTTTTTTGTGTATCTATGGCTAATTTATTTTATAATGAACAAATATTTTTAGTTTAGTAATTGGAATCGAATAATTTTTGGTAATTTTGATTTAGCTTAATAAGAAAATCAAATAATACTAAAATTATTAGATTTTAGTTAATAGATTATATAATACAATCAAAAATTATTAACTTTGCTATATACTTTATTTCTCTTGTACATAGCTAGATGTTAAAACCTCTCAACTTAATTTTTAACTAATTTAAATAAATTATTTTATTTAAAAAATAAATGCTAATAAGGTGCCAGAAATTTATACTCAATAATTATGTGAATGTTTTTAATTATAGACAATTTTTTTGTATTTTGTAAAGTCTGTTCTATATATAAAGCTTCAATTATATTTTTTAAAAAAATAGATTATTTTTAAAAAATTCCTATAAAGAGTTATTCAGATTTAAAATTGGTTCTTTTTTTGAATTGTTATAGCTTTTTATAGATATTTTTTAAAAAAACTAACTGTTAAGTTTGTAGAGTTCAGTGTCTGTAAAAAAATTAGTGCTTAAAAACCTGTTATTTTGGCACAATATGCCCAATATTTAATAAATTTTATAATTTAGCCTAGTTTTTTGCTAAAGTAACTATTTAAACATAATTGCTATGAATAACTCTATGCTATAGTACACAAATATGATGCACATTTTTCAGATATCACAGCAATAGGTTTGGATAAAATCCTGACAGGTTATAATTATGACAAAAAATCCTAATAATCAAAATTTTAATATAAAATTGCCTAAATTAAATATAATATAGGCTGTGAATCGATTCTAAAAATTAGAATCAATAATCGAATTCCAAAATTATTTTAGAATTGATGATTGAATCTTAAATATATTGTTATTTTTGTTCTAATTTACCAGACTAAATTTTAATCTGTTTTGTATTGTTAAATACCATAGGTTATTTGATTATATATATTTATAAATAATACAATTTAAGTAAGCAATAATATATAAATTAAAAAATATATAAAATAAAAAATTGTAGAGAAAAAAGCAAATGCCAAAAAAACTTTATTTTAAAATAAAATATTCCAATCTTAAGAGTAAAATTTATTAATCATCTTTAAATTGAATACCATTGCTACATTTTAATATTCTCTCTGTTTATAGACAAGTGTATAAAAAATATAAATAGTTGAATTTGTTATTATTTAGCTTTCTTCTATTATTTATTGCTACATGGTTTATCTATTTTTAACTTGTTATTTTTCAAAGCCTCTATAGCTATCTGAAGTTACATCATTGTAGCTTATTAAATTTAAGATCAGATACAATATAATATTTATTTTGTTTTTTAAATAAAAGTTGTATATAAATTTAAAACTACATTATAGTTATAATTGGGTCTATTGTAAAATTTTATGAAGAGCATTTTTAATTAGACACAGAAGGTAATTTTCTATTAAAATTTAAAGCTATTTTTAATTTTTTTGTAATAAGTAGTTTGCTTCAATTTTATATTAAGCCTGATTCTGAAATTTGATTACCAATATTACAGAAAAGAAATATTATTTAAATATGTACAAGGTTGCACTCTAGGTGAGCACATAATAGGTTGGATTCCTATTCCAGAAATCAAAATTTTTAATTTGTTATATTAATATATTCTTAAAATACTATATATTTCAAAAAAATTTAATTAACAAATTTATATATTTTATTTAATAAAAAGAATTTTTTTAAGAAATCTATTTAATCGTAGAACTCTTTCTGACGATCCCTTGCACCAAATTTTTCAAGAAAGCCGACCTACGAAAACTATACAGTTATTATATGTAACATGCAACAAAACTCCACTTTCAGCAGCTGGGGTTCAAGGCCATTCACTGAGTGTTTGGTTTCTACGAAACCAAAAGCGGTCATTACTGAAATAGAGTTGAAAAAGATGACTCATCTAAGCGAGGTCTCTTGGCAAAAGTCTGGAAAACTACCAAGCGAAGAAGTAGTAGTTAGTTTTGTCAAGGCTTTTGGATATGGAAACATACAAAAGTGCTTGGTTAGATATTATATTCTGTATAGTGTAACTCTTTCAAGTCTTTACTACTTGGTGTCCTTCCCTCCCGCT
>QKWP01000868.1:121193-198361 GCA_003550325.1 Gigaspora rosea
AAAAAAAAAAAAAAAAGAAATCTATTTAATTAAAACAATTTATTTTTATTTAATAAATTTTTTGTATATTTTTGATACTATGCTACAACCTCTCTATAATGAGCTCTAATAAATATCTCAAAATTTTCAAATTATATAATAAATTATTTACTATAAAATCTCTATGGGCTTTAATGAAATTTCAATTTGGTATAGAAAAGTTGATTGAAATTTTTTTGATAATAAAAAATAATTTTATATATAGAACTAAAATAATTTTTTTATAAAAATACAAATTAGTTTTTAAAAATTATATTTAAACAATAAAGCACTTTTAATGGATAATATAATGATGTTAAAATTCTAGTTAACTTATTTTTTTTATAAATATAAAATATAATATTGATTAAGGTTTTTTAATAAACTTGAATTATAATATTGATTAATAAGCAATATTAAGAATATATAATATACATCAAATAGGATATATTATGAATCTGACTTTTATTATTTATAAAATAGATTAAATATATAATAAAGCCTTGTACTCAAGAGAAAGAAATAGTGGATAATTAATAAACAATAATCTACTTTTTTATTATCTTCTACAATTATTAATTAAACTATTGGTCTACTATAAAGTGGTATAGTAGTATAATATAATATTTTATCTATCTGCTATATTGCTTGTGTATATAATATATCATTACTCTGACTAGCTATTTCTTAATAGATTGAGACTATTATAGTTGTTGTTTCTAATGTTCTAATATACTATGAATACTGTTATTGATTATTAATAAAAGAGCTTACTATTCTTAAATATTAATAACTAAAGCCTTGACTTATTTATTTACCAAACATAACATGGCTCCTTCAATACAATTGTACTGTTGGTTTAGTTTGGTTGGTATTAGGTTGTTCCAAAAGATACTAATTAACTATTATCATTACAGGTTGAATCAATAAATACTGAGTACATACTAGAAAACAAATTTTCTGGTATATACTTAGGATTTTATTATAAATCTGCCAAATATCTGTAGCACATTAGCAATATATTGGTTGTACATCAGTAAAATAGTATTGTATATTTTGGCTATCCAAAGCCTTTTTTGCTTTTGTCTATTCCAAATGTCCAAATATCCAAGATTAGCCAAAGCTTGTTCAGGTTTTAATAATTAATAAATTTGTATAGATGCTGAATATATTCTAGTAGGGTTTCTTCAAATTGAATTGAATATCAGGCATATTTGAATTTGATTGAATCAAATAAATCTTTGATTTGAATTTGATTTGATTAAATCAAATTTAAACAAATCAAATTTATTTGTAATTTTTAAAAAATTTTAAAATTTTAATCACTTTTCAAAATTTTCAATTTATACAAAGTTTTACTAAATTAATCAAATTTTGTATTAAATAAAAAATGTTCTTCTAATCAAAATAGCCCCAGTTTTATAGAATAAAAAAAGCATTTGTCTTAATAAAATTTGTATAAATAGCTATCATATCTATAGTTTCAAAAAAATTTTTAAATATTTGTCAAATCAAATTGAATATTTTGTCAATTTGAATTTGATTTGATTTAAAATTTTTGTATTTGAATTTGATTTGAAATCAAATATTTGATTGAATTAAATTGAATCAAATTGAATTGTGGAACTCTACTTTCTAGTTAATAATTAATAAATTTGTAAAATTATATATTTTTTTAAATACTAAACACATTCTATCTAAAATTAAAATAAAGTATTTTAATAAAATTTTAAGTAATTTTACTTTATATTACTAATATTAATCTACTTTATGGTATCTTACTAATATACAATCAATATACTACTAACCAGTGTATAAAATCTATATGAACAATATGCTTATGTGCATATGTTTTTAAAAAGTTTCACATATTTTTGGCTAGAAATATGCACAGAATTACATACCTTTGGACTAAATAGTGCACCAAATCATTAGTAAAATTAGAAAATGTGCATATAGAGCACACTGTCACATAATTTATTGTATGCATATTTAGTTTTATCTATATAAATTTAATTATAACAAAGCTATATAGTGCACAAGTTTTTAAAATTGTTCATATAAATTATGTGTACAATGTGCACAAGATTCACATACTTTTAGGATCAGATTTTATATACTGCTGCTAATATGCTACAGGTATTTGGCAAATTTATAGTAGAATAACAAATATATAATAGAAGATTTGTCTTCCAGTATGATCTAGTATTTATTGAATCAATATGTACATTTTGGTAGTAACTATAAGACCCATTACTTTGAACCCTGTATAGTTAAAAAGAAGAAAAGAAATTAACTTAGTGAATATACTAACAAACTAGTACCAAAAATAAAGCAAAGTAATTTTTTTTTTATTTTAAAGATAGGAGTCACTTCAAGATTACTAAGTGCCTTTGCTAGGCTTTTCTGTTTTCTGATCCTATCTTCAAAAAATGTAGTTCAAAGTGTAGTACAAGTTGGTATCAATAATACACAAAAAATGGCACAGTTAGAGTAATATGTACAGGTCCTTGTATGGCAAAAGGCAGTACAGAATTATGACAGAAGGTGGCACATTATGTCTTGTTATAAGTAATGGCACATTTATTTAACAGAATAATTTGTGTCAAATATAATATATATTGGCTTATGACCTATGCCATTTGGGCTAGTAAATGTTGCAACCTGAATCTTTAATAGTCCAATTAGTACAGATATACAGTCCACTAAAAGCCCAAAAAAATTTGTGCTAACAAGCCTTTTATATACAAAAATCTGGGTCTTATCTGTGCTACCCAAACCTGTGCTATTCTGAGCCAACCTATTATACTAGGACCCTGAACAATCTATATGAAATCATATTTGAAAAATTGCTAATGAAGACCTTTTTTTTAAAAAAAATTATATTTAAAAAGTAGATATTGGATAAAAGGTTATATTTGAAAACAGTTAATATGCAAAAAAGGTATATTTAAAGAATGCTAGTAGGTAATTTTTATAAATCTTATATTTGAAATATGCTAATAAAAAATTCGATAAAAAATCTAAGCAATAAATGCAAAAATTAAAAAAAACAAAAATTGGAAAAATGCAAAAATTGTGATAAAAGAGAAAATTTTTTATCTTTTTTTTTAGAGAATGTAACTTTGTTTTTTTGTCTTTTATTTTTTTTTTAGAGAACGTTATTTTGTTTTATTTTTTAGAGAACATAACTTTGTTTTTTTTTGTCTTTTATTTTTTTTTTAGAGAATGTTATTTTGTTTTATTTTTTAGAGAATGTAACTTTGTTTTTTTTTTTTTTTTAGAGAACAAAACTTGTTTTTTTAGAGAATGTTATATTTCAAAAAAGTTAAAATTGGATAAAAGTTCTATCTGATATTTAAAATATAGCTTATATATACCAATATAAAAATTCTGGCCAAAAAAAAATTTACTATAATGCTCAAATATAAGCTCATATAGATTATTTAGGGTCCTGTCATACCCTTACTGTACATTTATAGGAAATGATTTTTTACTAACAGTATATCAATGCTAATTCCATGTAAGCATTGTAGAACATGTTGGCAAGTGAGATTACTCACAAATCAGCACAAGTGTCCCAATTTCTTTAAGTTCTCTCTTTTTTTTTTTTGCAAAAACCATATCAATATCAATACAAATTTTTGTAATAAATATCATATAAGTATTGTAGAACAAGATACTAAGTGAGACCATTTACAGGTTAGCAAGTATGTTCTAAATCTTTATATTTTCAAAAAAAATTTTCTGATACAAATTTATAGCTCTATAAAAAAAGTGGTCTAAGCAGTGTTATAGTTTTGCATAGTGATGTCCTTAATGCCATATATACTATAGAACATATATCATACTGTCTGAGTTTAGATGATATATATTGGTATATTATTTATGTCCATATAAGATTTGTATGCCTCGATTCATACCAAAACACATAAATTTTGTCTTAGTAAAGTGCAGCAAATCCCAGTCTATTTATAGTCCAAAATGTCTAGATAGACAGTCCAATTTAGACCATTTTAGTTGTGCCAACTTGGAACTCTCACAACCTGTTTCTCTGGCCATTCCACAAATCAACATGCCTGTCTATAGAAACCTTTGCATATCCATATAGTATTCTTTATTTTTATTTTTTTTAGTATAGTACCAAATATCACTTAAATGTTGTAGAGCTTAGCAAGATCAATTCGCAAGTCTGCAAACATGACATTTCCTCTTTTTTACTATACCAAATATTATATAAACTTGTAGAGCAAGTTGCTAAGCAAGATTACTTACAAGTTAGTAGGCATGTTCCAAGCCCTTTACATTTCTCATTTCTATTTTCATTATTCTTTATTTTTCTTTTGTAACTTATATTAATAGCAGCTAACTATATCAATATTAACACCAATTACTATACTAAATTTTTTATAAGTATCGCAGAGCAAGTTAAGTTACTGCACGAGATTTCTTGAAAGATCAATTACAAGTCAGCACATATATTCTACACAACTTTTTTTTGATGCAAATTACTATACTAAACATTGCCTATAAATTGTAGAACAAGTTGCTAAGCAAGAACATGTACAAGACAGCAGGCATGTCACAAGCTTTCACAAGTTTCTTTTATTTTTCAATTTTTTTTCAAAAACAATATCAATGTCAATATAAATTACCATGCTAAATATTAAATAAACACTATAGAGCAAATATTGAGCAAGACTATTTACAAGTCAGCAAAATATGTCCCAAGCCTTTATATTTCTATTTCTTTTCTTTCTTTTTCAGATATTATCTAAGCCTTTGTGAAGTCAGCAAGCATGTTTCCAATCTATCTTTTTTTTTGTAAAATACTATATTGCATCAATGCAAATTTTTACATAAAGAAAGAGCAGAACTAAAATATCATATAAATATTGTAAGCATATTGGCTGTACAAGACCACTTACAAGCTAGCAAGCATGTCACGAGCCCTTTATTTTTATCTTCTTTTTTTTTCAAGAATCGTTATAACCACAAAGCCTAATTTTCTATATATAAAAATTTTGTAGCTGTAAAGTCTTTTTTTCTTGCACTATTTGCAGCTACAAAGCCTAAATTTTTTTTATCAGCTTGTTGCACTAACTGCTACTGCAGCCTTAGCACCTAAATTTCGCATAAGATCTTTATACTATTATTACCTAGAATATTCATAGAGTCATTATAGCACTCTTGCAAAGTGTGTTTTAAGATGCTTCTATTTTTTTTTAAAGACTTTGAAATTTCCTTCTTGTTTGGTAAAAAAAATATCAATAAAAAGAAAACTGGCTTGTTCTTGTGATGGAGCTGGACATAAAGTTGAGCAGAAAATTCAAATGACAAAGAAGACATAGATCATTATGTTACTCAAATACCATTTCTAACATGAGCAAGTTCTGTAATCTGTTTGTTATATAGAAAGTTCCATGACTGCAATAATGTACCATCTTGTAACTCCGATCACAATCAAATTAGTTTGTCATCTGTTCCTAGTTTAGTGCAACTGTATTGCACAGCTACTTATTTAAATATAAAGTATATATATGAATATATATTTATACAGTATATATTTAGTTGCTCAACTAAACCATTTGACCAATTTGACTAGGCCAGTTTAATTAATAAATTTTTGGTTGACCAGTGATTGACCAATTCTAATAATATAATATTATCTTTACTTTTTCTTTTTTTTTCTTTATATTAAACTTTCTTTCTTTGTTTATCTTTACTACAATACTTTTTTTTCTGGTCTTTTCAAATTATTTTGAAAAGGCTATTCCAGACCATATTTAAAATATTTCTGATTTGGTTTGTTAGTTTGTTGGAGTATATCCATATATGAGATAATATTATATTAGTTTAGTAATAATTTTTTGATCAAATAATGCAATAAAGAGTATTTTCTGAATAATTAAAAAATTATCATTGTACTAATATGATATGGGGGGTGTCAGTAGAAACCAGGCAAATTGTTTCTAAGTAAATTTTTTTTTAAACTTTGATTAAATTATCTTAGCAACTATTAAACCAATCTTGATAAATTTTTTTTTATTTTAATTCTATGTAGTTATAGAATTAGAATAAAAAAAAATTTATCAAGATTGGTTTAATAGTTGTTAAGATATTTTAATTTAAAGTTAAAAAAAATTACTAAAAATGATTTGCCTGGTTTCTATTGACACCCCCATATATCTCAGAATTATTATACTATATTGATATTATAATACAGCAAATTTTGATTATAAATTCACTAATTAAGTTTTTTTAAAACCTTTTTAATTTATATCATGCAATATATATAGTATAAATAATGTCAGTTTTATTAAATTATACCACTAGTGCTTAACACTACAATAATTTTTACCAATCAAATTTTTTAAATGCATATAATATAAAAATCAGATGTAATATAAAAATTTTGTTGTTTTGCTATTTTTTTTAAAAAATACTTTCTAACTCAAAATTTTATCTATGAAACTACCTTTTTTTTTAAAAAAAAAAAGAACTCTTTGTAAAATTTTACTATATACTATACCTTACCCTAAACCTAACTATTAACTATAACTTAACATTTATCAACTTTAATATTTGTTTATTTTTTTGATATTGATCTTCACATTACACCATGCTCTAATAGTGAAAGCTATATTTGAGTTGTATAAAAATTTGGTTCTTGTTATTAAGATAAATAGATTAGGGCTTCTAATTATGTCTGAATCTTTAAATAAGAGTTTTGGGATTTAATTTGTAATACTAACTACATTATTACCGTTAATTCATATAGAAATTTCTATTGCTATTTTAAACTATATTAGCACAGAGTATACTCTTAAAAAAAGTTTGTAAATTGCAAAAATTAAATTCTGTGTTATATATATATATTAATATTTTAATAATTATGAATTTTTACAAAATAATCCTATCTCTTAAATTATTTGTTCAAGTTATTTTATAGTTGCAAAAAAGAATTATATTAAATTATTGAGCAAATCTACGGACCATCCCTATAGGTTTCGTTATGCACCTACCCCTGCAGTAATACATAAAATAAATATATACAAATTTACTTACCGCTAAAATTACATTGTACAAATTTTTTTAATACGTATGTAATTGTTAGATTAATATAGTAAAAGCGACTTATTGACAGATTGTCAAGATAATGCATGTTGCGTCATTATTAAAATAAATAGAGGGACCTGATCACTTTGTGACCAAACTTCTACCCTTTCAAGTAAATAAACACTTCTACTTTACTTCTACGTTTTAAGTAAATAAACATCTAAACCAAATAAAGTCTCGTGGAATAAGTATAGTTGTGTAAGTTAGAAATCAAGACGAAGTAGAGAAAACAAAAAAAAACTTACGTCAAATAATTAGTCTTTCTTGAAAATTGGGCTTATTTTTTTTCATATTGGCACTTGATGCACAAACATACATACTATTTTAGACCTAGTATATATACAAACGTTCGTGTTAATCCACATACATACTATTCTTTCCTGTACAAAACTTGTGCTTTTATTACTATACCGAAGTATCATTAAGCACTTAATATTTTTAATAACACATTCGTTTTTATAATACCTTATACACAATGTACAACTTTATAGACATAAACCTCCATTTTATAATACTTCAACATAATTTGCATATCTTAAAAATTTTTTTAAATGGATCCTTTACGCATTGGAATTAGCAAAAGACGACCATTAAATGTTCAATCCATACCTGAAACAGCTTTTGAGGAGGCATCTAGATTGTGTGTTGGAATGCAGTTTGAAAACTGGGAACATGTAAATTCAGTTTTATTGGCATATAGGCAACAAAAAGGGTTTATGTGGCAAATTGAGAATTCATATCCTGACAAAAATGGTGGTATTTACAAATATATGTTCGAATGTCAGCATGCTGGGAAGTTTCATTCAAAAAAAGCAACAACAGATCCTACTCAGCAACGTAATCGAAAGTCAGTTAAAACAGAATGCACTTGTTATGTCAATCTATGTTGGCCATCAAGTTCCACTGGTCTGGCTATTACTAAATTGAATTTCACGCATTTTGGGCATGAACTTAATCCTGGTACAGTGATTTTTGCAAATATTTATAGACAATTTCCCCAAAATGTAATGGACAAAATCAAGTTTTATGTTAAGGCAGTTCATGGTATTGATCAACAGACATTAAGACAACTTTTGCAGCGTGAATTCAATGATCAATTATTTTTGGATAAGGACTTAGCCAATGCTATTCAATTTTTCTGGAGAAATGATATCATGAATACTGAACAAAATCCTGAAAACGATGCATCGAATTTACTTAAAACATTACAAAAAATGAAGGAAGACGATCCTACATGGTTTATAGCTGAACATTGTATTAAGAATCGCCTTTATTATTTATTTTGGATGATACCTCTTCAACAAAACATTTATATAAGGCATCATGATGTTATTTTAACAGACAATACAGCATCAACAAATAAGTACTGAATGGCATTATGTTTGTTTGTGGGAGTTGACGAACATAGGCATTCAAGATTAGTAGCACAGGCATTGATGTCTGACGAAACAACATCATCATATATGTGGGTTCTTAATAGACTTCTTGAGGCAACAAATAATTTAGCACCAATTACGATTTATTCTGATTGTGATACCGGTCTGGGACCAGCAATTGAAACAGTCCTCCTGAATACAAGATACTTACATTGTATTTTCCACATTTTTCAAAATATTAAAATGCACTTAGCACGTTCTCTTGGTTCTAAATTTGTTGAATTTCAAAGTGATTTTTTCTCTGGTCGTAATACATTATTTCAAGAAGTTTTTGAATCACAATTTGATTCATTATGTGTAAAATATCCTGAAGCATCTTCATATCTAAGAAGTACACTATATCCTATTAAAACACGTTGGGCGAAATGTTTTACCTTTCAGGTAGGAATTAGATGATTATATAGCATAATAATTATGTTGTTAATACTCTATTTTTTTATTATATATAAGAGTTTAATGCTGGAATGTTGTCTACTCAATGTGTAGAATCAATCAATGCAATAGTTCATCAACGTGTTAATTCACATTCAACATTAATGGAATTTTTTAAAAGCATGCAGGAAATATTGGCTTCTGAGCTACAAAAATCCAAATATCGTGATTATTTAGATAATCTACCTTTTAATATTGTGTCCTCTTTAGCAAACTGAGTCTTTCCAAAGTTAGTTGAATCTTTAAAGTCAGTTTTAACGGATAGAGTTTTTGAAATCCAGAAGGCTCAAATTGAAGTTTGTTTCGAATATTATTCATCAATGGTTTCTGCTGATTTATATTTTTCACATGATAAAGTAAGAATTATATAAATTTAAAATAATTTTATTACTATTGAAATTGATATAATGCAAAGCAAATTTTTTTTAGCCTGATATGAACGATTCCTCTATTTGTCTTGAAGATGTTGTGGATAGATCTCAAGTTGCGCTTAGATTAGTTATTGAACATGTAGATCTTACAAATATTACAGAAATTTGGGAAGTTCGGCACATGTCAAATAATTCAACTTCTATGAATTATGTTGTATTACTCCAAGATTATTCGCATATCTGCACGTGTTTACTTTTATTTAGTGAAGGCCTTGTCTGCCATCACTTTTTTCAAGTATTGTTGAAAACATGTAATACAACGTTTTCAATTTCATTAATCAAAAGTCGTTGGTACAAGAAAAGTACTACTTTATGTGATTTTAGTACTTTATTTAATCACTTTGAAGTATTAAATGAAATGAATAATGAAACAATTGTTGGTTTGCTATGAATGAAATTCAAAACCTTAGGCAGGTCAATTTAAATGAAGATTCAGAAATTAATTCTATAATTAATAAACGGCAAATTTATGGAAAATGCGCAGCGTTGGGACGAAAGCTAGCATCATTGGCAGCTGATTTTAATTTAACACATATTTCAGCAACATTAAAAGGTTTAATTCAGCAAGTTGAGGAATCTAACATTACTTCAACAAATAGTAGTACTCAAATTATTGAAAATCCCTTGCAAGCTAATACATGTGAAAGTCAACACAAAAGATTAAAATCAGTTCTAGAAGAAAATTCCAGTAAAAGAACCAAGAATTCAAATGAAAATTATACATGTCAAAATTGTTATCAAGATGGGCATAATTCGAGAAGCTGTGTTGCGCCATGTAGAATTTGTCACAAGAATGGGCACACTTATTTGCATTGTTCAATTAAGGAGAATATGTAGTTGAGTTATATAGTAGTTATAGTAGTTCAATATGTAACTGTATAATGAATAATTGCTGATTATCTGGTGCAATCTTTGAATACTACATGTTTGAAACAAATTGTAATTGAATTGTAATTCAACATTTTAGTAATGATAATTGAGAAACTTGTAAATAATACTTGGTATTCAAATAATGACATTCAGATTAAGGGTTTTATATTATCGAAATATCTTATCAAGAACATAACTGGTTACTAGCTAGTGAAGTTAATGTTGTATTCTTGATTACAGTATTAGTGCATTTCCAGGTTTGTACGTACGTACAACTTATATTGCTGATTAATATTGATATAGATTTATAGAATTAACCTTTTTTGATGTTACAAGGGCAGGTTATAGAAAAATGGCTTTTGCTTGGGAATTTTTCTTTATATTATTTTCCACGTCTGTCCAAATTTTCTACATTTAGATCGTATATCGTTACTTATAGCGATAAATGAACTACAACTTTGTATGTACATACGCACATACGTACAGAAAGCAAAAGTAATATTAATAAGAATTGTAAACGTAGTTTGAAAAACTTTTATTTTATTGACTAACAATAGATTATTATCTAAAGATGAATAAAGATTATAAAGACTATGATTTTTATTTAAGAAGTATGATACATTTGCACCTTTGTAACTTAGGTAAGTCTATATTAACTTATTAATATAAATTATTTTTAGTTGGTTTGGATGGCTCACCTCTGCTTGTTGATAAGTTTGCGAATAAATTTAGTGCCAAAGAGGGGCGATACAACCAGAACAAATGTTAGTTTTGCAGAAGAAACAAGACTATTTCCTCTATATACTGCATCAAATACTAAACTACTTTCCCATTACCTCATTTCGAATGTATCTCGTAAGAATTCATCTAACATCGCTGATGATCGATCATTAGACCGGACATGTCACATGCTCGGTCTCGTGATGATTCGAGACATAAGCTGTCTTGATACTAGGGACCCTAGTTTTATGCGATGCGATACGATGCGCATAATTGGCCAATTTTTAGCATAGCATATGTGAAGCATAATTTGACCAAAAATCGCATAATCATAATTGGCGCCCATTGATTGGTCAATTTTTAAATCATTCGATTCTTTTTTTCTTATTGTGATTTTTTTTCTTTTTGAATTCATTCTAGCACTGTACTGGATATTAATATTATAATATCCTAAACCAGTTAACTCATTAAATTAATTACTTAAATTCTTTATGTGATTGTTTATGCGCCAATGTTGGCTACCTTTTCAATCTTGCCATTAACTTGAAAAAAAATATATATATTTTTTTTTTTTTTTTGTTTTTTTTAATAATATTAATGGTGAGGCATCTGCAATTTTTTTACATCTTACGAATTAATTTTTTATAAAAAAAATTTTTTCATTTTTTTGAATTTTTTTTTTTTACAAAAAAACATTTTATTAAATTTTTTTTAATACAATTATGGTATCTGCTTCAGAACGTCTTGTCAAAAACCCAAAGTATAAATCAAATTTTTATGCTAGTGGTGGAAAACTTTTTTGTAAAGCATGTGAAATTGTAGTAAATCATGAAAAAAAGTCTACAATTGATAATTATTTAAAATCGGATGCGCATACATCAAAAACTCAAAGACCTGTACAATCTACCTCTCACCAAGTTGGAATAAAGTTATTTCAGCAAAGTAATGATATTAAAGAAACTTTCATTGAAGATTTACTTCGTATATTTGTTCAAGCTGATATACCTATTGAAAAAGCAAACTATTTTAAACCATTTTTAAGGCAATATTGTAAAAATGGTAAAGATAATTATATATATTTTTTTAAATTTTTTATTTTAATTTTTTAATTAATATATATATATATATGTTTAATAGGTGGAGTTATTCCTAGGCCTGATCAATTACATAGTAAATATCTTCCTTTATTATATCAAGAAGAAGAAGCAAAGCTTAAAAATGAATTAAATAATAAAAAAATATGTATTACAATTGATGAAACTACAGACTCTTGTGGAAGAGCAGTAGTTAATATTTTGTTTAGTTTTTTTAATAAAACTAAGTTGGTAAAAACTAGTTTTTTAAATATTGTTAATAATACTACTATTTCTCAATTAGTTATTACTACATTAACATTTTATAATATTTCTTTTAACAATGTAATTTTGTTTATTACAGATAATGCTTCTTATATGTTAGTAGCATTTAGAGTTCTCTCTTCTTTAATTCCCCAATTAAAAAATAGCACTTGTTTTGTTCATATTCTTAACTTAGTTGGTGAAACTTGGATAGAATATAAAAATTTTAAATTTTTTGATCATGTAGTTAGTTTAATTAAAACAACTTTTACATATTCTCCAGCTAGAAAAAGAAGATGGATTAGTTTTCTTTCTGCTAATGGTATTTTAAATCCTTTATTACCTCCTTTACCAGTAAAAACCAGATGGAATTCTTGGTATAATTTTGTTTTTTGGTTAAATAAACATTTTAATTTTTTTATTGAGTTTTATCAAGAAGAAGAAAAAAATAGAAATAGTAATTCTGCTATTTTAGAACTTATTAAAATTTTTGAAGATAGTAATAATATTTTTTTTCTTCAATATATTATGCATTTTATTACTTTTAATATGCAACAGTAAGTAATTTTTTTATTTACAGTATTAATTTTAATTTAATTACTAATAATGTTTTTATTATTAATTAATAGATTAGTAAATGATATTGAATTTTTTAAAATTCGTGATAAACCTTTAGCACCATTTCTTGCAACAAGATTAGAATTAACAAGAGCAAGATTATTTTCTAGAGTTGAAATTCCACCTAAATCAAATGAGATGATAAAACTTTGTGAAGATTTTAATATTGATTTGACAATTCATGATTCTTTTTTTAAAGAAGCATTTCAACTTGCTTTAGCCAAATTTGATAAACATATTAATAATGACTCCGCAATTTCAATTTTTACTGCTACTAGATGTTTTGATCCACGCTTTATTCAATTACAACCACACCATCACAATATATTACTCTATAAAGATATTGAAGAATTTAAAAATCCTACAAATGAATTAATTACAAAATGGGGAATTTATTGTGGTTTGAATGAATTATTTGAAGAGGATTTTTTGATTTGGATAGTTACTGGCAAGAAAAACTTGAAATTTTGTCAAATTTATCTAAATTGGCAGTAATTTATATTTGGTTGCCGATCTCAAGTGTAGATGTCGAACGTAGCTTTTCGGCATATAATAGAATTTTAGCTGATAACAGACAAAATTTGTCTGAAAATTCGATTAGCATGTTAAATTTTTTAAATTTTAATAAATAAATAAAAACTATTATTTGTTTTAAAAAAAAATCGCATAATTTACGATCATTTCGCATAATTTTGAGAGTGTTTGGCATTGGACGCATAATTTGGACCAATCACATCACATAATTTGCATTTTATTTCGCATTGCATTAGGGACCCTACTTGATACTCACATATTGAGCAGCTTTTAATAACCATTTTTATTCTTATCTGTTAAAGCTTCTGTTGTATTTATTATAAATCACCAAATCCAATTCTGTTTAATGAATGAATATTATTAAAATTTATACTTACGTTCTAGTAATTCATACGATTAATAAAAGAACATTAATTATATAATCATGAAAACACAAATGAATTTTAAATTCTAATATTGTTACATACTAGCGATAAAAATGACAGTATTGTGTCTTTATTCAACATATCATCTATTTGTTTATCATCAATAATACTCTTAAAGTTTTCATATGAGTATAATCGTATTGCATGTTTCATCATGAGTTCAAATTGCTTATTTGAAAATTCTTTGATTTCTAAATTAGTACTTATTTACTTGTTAACAAATCTAAAATAACGAATTGATAAATAAATTATTAATACTTTAATAATGCGGTTTACTATTATTTAACTAACAATATAAATACCTTTAAGGATTTCAATAATATTCTTTTTAGTTAAAGTTTTATCAAATAAAAGAACATCTTTTGAAATATTCAATTTATATGAATGATTAATTGATAATACTCCCTTCCTACCTAGTAAGTTTCTTCAGAATGGCCTGTCAGGACAACAGCCATATAAAAACTGAGGCTAATAGGTAATTAATGAGTTTGGTTAAGAATGTGACCTGTCAGGATGACAATCTTTTGTACTAATTTCCAATGCGTTCTATGGCCTTCGGGATGACAGCTAGAGGTAAAAAAATGTTGTACAATACTAAAAAATTGCGTAGGTTGCTCTAGAGTTACGACCCGGTTTATGTTAACCCAGGTCACCCGTATCAAAACGGGTGATCCGGGTCACTAATTCGTAACCCAGGTCAAATCGGGTTATATATGAATTGAAAAAAGCGATTAAAAGAAATGCTAAAAGAGGCAAAATTAGTACATGTGTTGATGATATAATACACTTTGCATACTTTTTTGCATGTCAAAAAAGAATAGATCATGTATATTTGTCCTTTAATTGACTAAACTTTGTCTTTCGCTATTGTAAGAAAAGTGATTATGAAGCAAAATCAGTAAATACGTTGGATGATACAACACGTTTGGCGTACTCTTTACATTAAAAAAGAGTAGATCATATGTATTTGTCATTTAAATAAGAATCAACTACGTTTGCCGTGAGAAAATGCATTCAAAAAGTACACCAAGTGTATTGTATATCAACACATTTACTAATTTTGCCTCACAATCGCTTTGTTCAAAAAAAATAGATTTGCTGTTTAAATGACAATCAATTAATTATGAATGCCTTTTGATTTTGTGAGAATACGTGTATGCATTCAAAAAGTACGCCAAGTGTATTGCATATCAATGCATTTACTAATTTGCGCTTTTTTCAAAAAATAGATTTGCAGTTTAAATGACAATCAATTAACTACGTATGCCTTTTGATTTTGTGAGGAAATATTCAAAAGTACGCCAAGTATATTGTATATCAACACACATTTACTAATTTTGCCTCACAATCACTTTTTTCAAAAAAAATAGATAATTGCTGATTGAATAACTAAACTTGCCTCACAATCACTTTTTCAAAAAAAAAATAGATTTGCTGTTTAATTGCCAATCAATTGACTAAACTTGCTTTTTCGGCAGAAAAAAGCAAAATGAGACAAGTTAGTAAATGCGTTTATAGTAACAATATACTTGGTATAACTCTTACATCATGACATCAAAAAGGATCATATAACTTGTTAAATAATTTAAATCTTTTTGCTTGTCGCCTTTCTACACTTTTATTCTTTTTTTTCCTTTTTTCAAAAGCGATAGTTTTATATAAAACCAAAATCAGCTCATATTTTTTATATTCAAGGAATTCGTTGCATATTTTTTTTTGACCTTTTCATTTTCAAGGAATTTGTTGCATTTTTTTTTTTTATAAAAAAATTTTTGTTACATAATGAGCGATAGTGAAAGTGTAAATGATAATGAAGGCAATGAACCTTCCAAAAAAACTGTATTTAATTCACATTGGGAAACTGATGATGAAAGTGAAACCTTATTGGAGGAAATTATACCATTCAATTCACATCCAGAGGCCAGCGATGATGAAGGTGATGAACCTACTGTAGAAATTACGTCTTTAAATTCTGGCAGGAAGGCCAGCAATGATATATTTATTGGCTCTAGTAGTAGAACTTCTTCCTTAGCTGTTTCAGAAGATCAACCACATTTAAAAAAAAAAAATAAATCAATCCATTCGAAACCTTAGCAATTAAAACGTTTAAAGCCAAAATGAAACTATATAAAATCTAGTTGGGTATGGAAGTATTTTAAATTAAGCAAGGATAGACAATATGATGTGTGCGATGTTGCAACATTGAATTTAAGCAATAAAAAGGTTGTATGAGGTCACAAATTTTTACATGATGGGAGTACTGGGAATATGTGTAGTCATCTTCAGAGCAAGCATAATCTGCATGAAAGTCGGAATATTGTAAGTTTTTGATTATCAGTGTTTAATATTGTTAATAATTACTAATTATAATTATTATCTAGAAAAATGACAATACTATTCAGCAAACATTGTTAGAATCTTTTGAACAAGCTAATGTTAAGAAGCATAAAGAACCACGAAATCGAGAAATTCGACAAGCAATTACTGAATGGTTAGTTGTTGACAATTTGCCATTTAACATAATAAAAAAAAAGGATATAAAAAAATGATGAAAATCATCGATCCAGCCTTTCAGCTTCCAGCTGATAAAACAATTAAGAAGGAAATTAATAATGGATACCCTAGTGCTGTCAACAATTTAAAAAAATTATTAGACGATACTTGTGAATCAGCATCTCTGACAACTGATTTATGGACTGCACGAAGTAAACATGGGTATATTGGTATAACGCTCCATTGGTTATCAACTGATTTTAAATTATTTGACTGTTTTCTTTGTATGGAGCGTATGCCATATCCGCACTCTGCTGAAAATATAGTTTCTTTTTTTAAAAAAAAAGTCTTAGAGTTTGAGTTAGATAAAAAAATCACATGTGCTATAACCAATAATGGTAGTAATATGGTTAAAGCAATTAGTTTGTGGGAGGAGGTTGAACGTTTGCCCTGCGCGGCTCATACTTTACAACTATCTGTCACACGTGCTTTTAAAAAGACAAATGTTCATATTAAGCGGATAAAGCAATTGGTTAAATTTTTTACAGAATCCCCTAAGCAAAGTGAACGTCTTGATGAGGCGCAATTGGAATACCAACGACATTCACAAATGCAAAATAATAGTAACACTGATTTCTCTAATTCTGGTGATAGTGACTCAAATAGTTCGTCATCAATGAAAGGTCTTGAAACTCCTCTTCGAACCATCTCTGATATTAAAACGAGATGGAGTTCTAAATACCATTCGTGGAAACAATTACTTAAATTGCGTAAAGCAATTGAATGGTTGGCTGCAACGTTACCCTTATCTCCTAATTCGAATGATCGGTCTGATGGCAAAAAACTAAAAAAATTACTTCTTTTACCACATGAGTGGGAATTATTAAGCCAAATCATTACTTTACTGGAACCGTTTGATGACGCTACCCCTATTTTAGTGGCTCAAAATATGCAACCTTATCTGTTATTTATCCTTTAATTCAAGCCCTTAAATATACATATGTTGATTGTGAAATAGAATATTCTGTTTCAGATAATGAACAAGGTAAATGTAAAGTAATTTAAGCACCGTAAAGCTAAAACATGCAAATCTTATTTGATAAGATTTGCATGTTTTAGCTTTGTGAACTCATTTATAAAGTACATAACATTACAAATAATATACGTATTAATTGTAAAATAGATACGCCTAACTTCCGCCATGAAGAATCATCTGACGATGATAGTGATGATTCAGACCTTGACGTTCCAAAATCTCCTGTTAATTTAGACAGTGATTTTGTGCCAAATACTCGAGTGATTAAAACAATAAGGCATATCATTTATGATTCCCTGTTTGAGTATTGGAATGAACCAATAATGATTGGTTTATTGGCATCGCTTTTGGATCCGCGTCTAAAAACGCTTTCAAGTTGGGATGAAGAAACCCAAGAAAAGGCTAAAGCTGAATTAAAACGTCAATTTGAAACTTTAATTTCTTCAAACAACGATCCAACAGCATCAATGTATGCTAATTCAAAAAATAATAAATCTATCCATCGTAGCCGTTTACATTCGTCAATTTTTGGTACACCTACAACAAATAATACTACTCTTGGCCGTTTAACTGAATTGGAACACTACTTGGACCCCATGCGAACACCCCTTGCTGATGATGACGAAAATCCAATTGAATGGTGGGCAAACTGGAAAACGAAGTTTCCTAATGTAGCAAAATTGGCCAGAAGATATTTATCTATTCCAGCTTCCTCTGTGCCCAGCGAAAGGTTATTTTCGGATGCGGGTAATCTTATTACTGCTAAACGTAGCCAGCTAGATCCAAAGTTAGTAAATAAGATGATGTAATTACATAGAAATATTTTGAAATAGTAAAAATGCTTTTTCATTATAAATATGTTTAAAATGTAAATTGTCTTCCGATAACTAAATATTTCTATATAAGAAGGCATTAGATCAGAATACAAACTTTGCTTTCTCGAGTTTTTATTATTTATCCATATAAAAATAGTTATGAATTGTAGAAAAAATTAGAAACGTATTAGAAATTATATTTTTTATAGTTTAAGAATTTCTGAATTTCTAGTACCGAGTGCTATTAATGGTTAATGCCAAGGGAAAACCAGGCTTCGATCATATAATTTTATATAATCGAAGTCTGATTTTTTCTTGAAATTAATTATCCATAAAATATACACCAGGTTTGTCAGCGCAAAGGGTTATTTAGAGTTACATAATTTTAATCAAGACAATCGTTGTAATTATTATTGTCTACTAAATTACTGTAAGAAAAACCAGAAATTCCGGGGGTTATTTTTCAAGGAAAAGAATAATGGTTAAATTATGAAGTTTATTAATTTTTTCCGAACATTGGGGATTTTGATTTTTTGAATTTTTTTTTTTAATGCTATCCAGAAATTTTAATTTTTTCATTCAAATTTAAAATTTCAAATCGCTCATTTATAATTCTTTTAATATATCATGTGCATAAATCAATTGATTTTTAAAGCTACTTAAATTAAAAATTTTCATTTTATGAAGTTGAATGTGAGTAAAAAGACAAATACTCATAAATTCTATTTTTCAGGGTTTTTATATTTAAAAATCCATTTGCATTATTATTTGGTGTGAATTACGTTTCTTCAGGTATAAAAGCGAAGAAATATAAAAAAATTAGGAACATATAGGGGAAAAAATTAAACTTACAAGTGGAATGGACGTTGCTTAGGTATCGAAAAAATGGTTGTCAACAAACCTGATACCAGGAACGTAGTGCATGGTTATACGGCGTGTGAAGTGTTCTGTACAAATCTGGGCATCTGATTGGGTTATTCTTCCTTGTGACTCTGTGTATCACCCCGAACAATACTATAAAAGAAACTTACCGTGTCAAAGTTAGTTAATCGCAGATCTATGCCGCAAACTTAGCAACCGTTTCAGGTATGAGTGGCTTCGCTCCCATATATGGCTCGATTTCTTCGTGTAAAAATTAAGAAACGATCGTAAAATTAAAATACTTAGCCACTATAATATGATTGGGTATAAACTATAGGCTTAGCCGGTTTTCCCTGCCGGCATCCTGGTTTCACAGTGATTGTCGCCACGCCGAGGCCTTCCTGCTTAGCTCCCTTTTCGATCACAATTGAATAATACTTAAGTCGAAGAGAACAGTTAGCGACGCTTCGAAAAAAATAAAAAATATATATGTATAAATAGTGAGAATAATACTTATCGCTTTGTATTATGTATCAGGTTCGAATGTTTCGTTATTACGTGTTTTGATGTGTTTCGATCAATCAATGATACGATTATGGTGCATAAAAAATGTATAATCAGAGTTAGAGAGTATAGTATAAGTAAATTAATTATGTAATTGATGTATTCAATCGAAAGTCAAATACATAATATATAAAGGATAAAAATAAAAAAAAATTTAGCTATTTCACTTTCAACTCAAATAAATACCAGTAATAAACATAAATTTCGCGTTAACTGTTAAAGTGTTGGTGCGATTCTACTATCTATTTCAATTATGCTCATGTTTGATATTAACAACGATATTCGGCCAATATTAATTTGGAAATTTTGACATAATACTTAACTTTATTATTATATAATTTTATTATTATAACGTGACCAAATATGATCTTCGCCAACTTATTAAAATTTTAAAAACATGTTTGACTTATCAATACTATATTGATAAAAATAGATAAGCCAATATCGATGAGTTATTAATTAAAATAGAGTTGGTCATTGGCATTGCATACCATATCGAGTAAGAGAAAGAGAAAAACCTGTAACTATTATCCAGAGTAATTGTTGTACCGTGAACTTGTGTTATGAAATATATAAAAAGGCCGCATTAGATTAATAATAAAAGCATTGTCCTACCGGAATAAAATTTTTGATCGATCTAATTAAGACTTTACTATCACAAAACTTTAAAATATTTATTTAATCATGAAAAACAATTACTATTATATTTAATTTGATTTTGTCAGCTAACAAATTTTTTAGTAATTATATTTTTTGGACCCTTATCAATAATTATTTTCAATTTTGGGCTCTATTTTAATTTTCCCAGCTACACTATATTATATTGTTTAAACCAATTAGACTGCTATAATACCAACTTTCGTAAATATAAAGCTAAGATTAGAGCTATATGTAAAACTAGTAAAAATTAACAGCCAATGAGAAAATTATATTTAAACTATGTAAATATATTTAATCTACAACTCTATCTAAATCTACATTCCGTTCCTGGTTTTGCGTGACAACGTCGCGCAGCTACCTTATATTGAAATAATCGTGAAATTGTTAACAAAAACCGGTTTTATTATCATGAAAGTTATAGCATATATGCAACCCGTTTTCACCCGGGTCACCCGATTTCAAGTTTTACGGGTGACCCGGGTGAAGAAATTGCATCCGGGTCTAACCTCTAGGTTGCTCGATTAGCAGGGAAAAACACCCAGATGTATTTCCATTGTTAGTCACAAAATAAGAGACAAAACAATATATGATTTACGGGTTGATGTTTAATTATTTAAGGTTATGACTCATGTGAAATTATAATGAAGTAACTATTAAAATTTAAAATTACTTTACCAAAATTTTTATTAGAATCTTATATGTACAAGAAAAATCTATATCCGAGATAAGTATTGATAGCTATCTTTTATATTTTTATTTTCAATAACAGTTAATGTGTAATAAAAATTACCAATATTTATAGTTCCAATAGCATTCATGTTCATTGTGTCAAAAAAAACCTTAAACTCAAAGTTTTCGCTTAGAAGCTTACTATCTGTTAAACTATACAAGATTACTATATAGAAAATTCACCAAGAAAATTTAAGTTTTGCAAAATTATAAGATAGTCGACTTTCTCTATTTATGACTATCAGAAAAAAGCTCATTTTGGAGGCGAATTGAGCATTGGATAAGATATAAACTTGTTAGCGATGAAAGATCTGGATTCGATACCTGAAATTCTTCTATTAATAATAGATAAATAGTTTATTTATAGGTATCGAGATTTAGAGTATATAAAGTTTTTTTTGATTTTACTGTTACTATGTTTTTCACATCCTATATATCTGCCCATCTTCTAGAAAATACGTGAATTTGACCTGACGCACGACGATAGTCGTGCTAAGGTTATTATCGCGAGGATCGCTATCCATCTCTCCATTTTGAACCTATGACGACATTGTGACATATGTGAAACATAGATATATAAGTTAAGGCCAAATATGAATTGTAGATCTTTTAGTGCTTTTTTCTTCGCTGCCCGACGTTGGTCTGGCTTTTCCCGCCTCCATCGCCCAAAAAAAAAAAAAACAAAGAAAAAGGGGGAGAAGAAATAGGAACCAAAAAAAAAAAAAAGAGGAAGGCTAAGTATGATTTTTTGAGTACTCGAAGCATTTTTTTGAACATGCTCATTGACTTACACTCAGTGACGTGTTTCATGATTATTATGATTGTTATGATTGCTATTGTTATCCAAATAGGTGAGAAGTAGGAATAATATGAAAATCAATTACGCTAATCGCCTTTGAACACGCTCACTGACTCGTATACCTTGCTTGGTGACGTGTATTATGATGCCATTTAACGAATTAAACTTTCTAAACCATTTGACTTCGATTCTTTGATCTTTCTTCGCCATGTGACAAAAGAGACGATCATAATTGATTGTAGTTCAGATTATGACTTTCGATTGAAATTTGGGTTAGAAATTGAGAGGAAAGTATGAAATTTGACCAATTAGAGTTAGTTTATAATAGCGAGTTAGTAAGTTGTAAAAGAGCACTATTGACATGTAGCATTGTGAAGTGCACTAACCCGTAACCCGTATTGTTTTTTCATCGAAATAAAATGATCCGAGCGAGAATAATAGAATCTGTAAATGTTTCATATGTAAGAAACTTAAAAAACTACAATTATACCTTACGGAATTTAACACAAATATTGAAATCGAATGTTTTATATCAATAGTATAAATACTTTATTGAAATCGGTATTTTAAAAAAAAGTATATTTTTGATTTTGTTCTACTTGATTATATGCTTGGCGTAGTCTTTAATGATTAAATACACATTAAAATTAAGTCACGACCTCAATCAAGTTAGAGAATGTAGCACTTTTCTCTGTAAGGTGTAGTTGTGGCTCTTTTGCGCGGGTAATACAAACTCTTGGAGAGGAAATAGCCACTCAGAGAGAGCAAATTTTACCTATTCCAAACACGCGTAAAAGAAAAAAAAAGCGAAAATATGCAAAAAACTAATGTTTAAATCGATCTTGGTGCGCTAATTAAAAATGACGGGAATGAAATTTACATATAATAAATATTATTCTAACCCTACAGCCTCTAACGTTAATGCCCTAACCCTAAATTTTTATCTCACGTGTTACCTGTAAAATGGGGTGTAACCCGGTTACTAACGGTCTAAAATACGCATAATTTATTTATGCATAGTATTATATCCTGAATGAGGTATTGTGTAACAGGTATTGATTTAAATATATATTGTTACACAAAGTATATTTATAGTAGGGGATGGCATTTAACAAAACCTATGGGGATGGTCCGTAGATTTGCTCTAAATTATTTACAATAAAATTCTATTTTATTTTTTTTAGTCTGTTAATAAATTTTTTTTACATTTTTTAACCATTTAGGTTTAATATATAGAATTATTTACTATATAGAATATATGGGCGGTTAAAAGTAGAAACCAAGGAATTTGACCTTTTTTTAAAAAGTGAGCTTTTAGATTAATCGGATATATTTTTTAAAGCTGAATCTTTTTTATTTAATAACGAAAATATAATTAATTAGTAAATTTTGAAGTTATAGTCGTTTAAAAACTTTTAAACGTTAAAACGGCAAAATCTAAAAATAGATCAACGTCTAACATCACACAATTTTCATCGGTAGATCTATAAAAATTAGCCAATCAGTTGAATAACAAACAGGTTTTTAATCCAGAATTGTTATTTTTAGGTTTGTTTTGATTTTGTGTAACCAATATGTTTTGCCAATTATCTCAAAACTCGTGATCATCCAAATTCCTTGGTTTCTACTTTTGACCGCCCATATATACTTCTATTTAATAGTTTTATTGCACTCTCATTATACTTTGAAATAACATTCATATTTTATACTATAAATTTGTGAAATTCTTGTTTATTACTTTGCAATGTATTTAGTTAGGGTTCAAATAGTTTGATTGGTATAGATATAAGCCAACAGGTTTTGTTCTAATGTTCTTTTAATTTGATAGTTTAACTTAATTTATCAAATTTGAATTAAATAAAAATAAATTTAACTTTTATAAAAAAACATATTCCATTATCTCAACAGATGTGATAAGGTATTCATATTGTGTATTATTTTTAAATTCTGGCAATTATTAATTAACAAATATTATTTTTTAATTGGTCTAAACCTGCAAATTAAAAAAAAACTGCAAAATAATTATACTAAATATTTAAAGCTGAATTTAACTAAAAATATTCAAATTTTGCAAAATATATAAAATTTACTTATAAAGTTTGCATTCTCACTCTCTTTTTCACTTTCTATCTCTCTCACCTCATGAAGATTTACTGCAATTTACTACTTTTACTACTTTAATAAACATAAATTTTGTTTTATTTAATAACATAGAAATATAAAGCTATTAATTTATGGCTTTTATTATAATTTATATAATTAATTAATTTTATTTATAATATCTATTTATTGAATGATTTCAAGATTTGGATTGTTTGATATTAATTTAAACCCAATTTGATTCTCATGAATTTTCAATTTAGTTAACATAGAATTCTTGTAAAGTGCATTTGCTAATGCTTTTTCTCCTTCTGATCCAATCATATTATTTTCAAGATTCAAATTTTTCAGAATAGAGTTCTTGCAAAGTGATTCTGCTAAAGCTATTTCTCCTTTTGATCCAAGCTTGTTCTCTTGAAGACTTAAGAAAGTAAGTGTAGAGTTCTTGCAAAGTGCATCTGCTAATGCTTTTCCTTCTTCTGATCCAAGTTCATTCAAACTGAGATCTAAAGAAGTTAGTGTAAAGTTCTTGCAAAGTAGTGATATGGGCCGATGCCAAATTCTCGGGCCGACCCGGCTGCAGAAATTAATCGGCCAGGTCGACCGGGCCGATCATATTGTTAAAAAACTTTCAGTCAAACAAAAATGCAAAGTAGTCTTATAATTTGATCTTCTCAATATGAAAATTGTCAGTTGCTAAAAAATTACATTTAATTAGTCGATATAATGATCAGCACATCATAAGCACACATACATATAATGTTACATAAATTACAAATAGTAGGAAGAGTGCATGTAATGCATATATATAGTGGATCTACTATATGCAAATAGGAAGTGGTTATAAGAGGGCCCGATGGGTCCTCTTAATGGCTGGTGATCTACCGGGTTATTTTCTCATAGTTGGAAATAAAGTAATAAGTATGACAGTGGTTTACTAACAATCGATAATCAGTGCTATAATCAGCGAGCAGTCCTAATTGACTAGTTAAATTTATAAATATCGACTAGAAAAGCCGACTATTCGATTTTAGTTGGATAGATAGTTATCGACTGCAAGCACTAACTTGAGAATGTTCTACGTGTGATTTAACTAATAATTATAAGTTATACAATGAAATTCTATCAGACGAAAAAAATTTAACTATATACTGGCCGGGCTGACCTGCAGAAATGTGGGCCAAGGGCCGACCCGCCCGCCCGCCCGGCTGATGGGCCGAGGTAAGCCCATATCACTATTGCAAAGTGCATCTGCTAATGCTTTTCCTCCTTCTGATCCAAGATTATTTTTGTAAAAATTTAATTCTTTTAATGTGAAGTTCTTGCAAAGTGCATCTGCTAATGCTTTTCCTCCTTCTGATCCAAGTTTATTTGAACTAAGATCTAAAGAAGTCAGTTTGGAGTTCTTGCAAAGTGCATCTGCTAATGCTTTTCCTCTTTCTGATCCAAGTTCATTTGAGCTAAGTCTTAAAGAAGTAGTGTGGAGTTATTGCTAAGTACATCAGCCAATGCTTTTCCTCCTTCTAATCCAATCCAATTATTATCAAGATCCAAAGAAGTTAGCATGGAGTTCTTGCATAGTGCATCTGCTAATGCTTTTCCTCCTTCTAATCCAATATTATTATAACCAAGTTTCAAAGAAGTCAGTGTGGAGTTCTTGCAAAGTGCATCTGCTAATGCTTTTTCTTCTTCTGATCCAAGTTTATTACCAGTAAGATCTAAAGATATCAGTGTAGAGTTCTTACAAAGTGCACCTGCTAATGCTTTTCCTCCTTCTAGTCCAAGATTATTATAACTAAGATTCAAAGAAGTCAGCATGGAGTTCTTGCAAAGTGAATCAGCTAATGTTTTTCCTCCTTCTGATCCAAACTCATTACCAGTAAGTTCCAAAGAAATCAGTGTAGAGTTCTTGCAAAGTGCACCTGCTAATGCTTTTCCTCCTTCTGATCCAAGATCATTCCATTGAAAATCCAAAGAAGTCAGTGTGAAATTCTTGCAAAGTGCATCTGCTAATGCTTTTCCTCCTTCTGATCCAAGATGATTATCATGAATATCCAAAGAAGTCAGTGTGGAGTTCTTGCAAAGTGCACTTGCTAATGCTTTTCCTCCTTCTGATCCAAGTTCATTATTGTAAAGATTCAAAGAAGTCAGAGTGGAGTTCTTGCAAAGTGCATCTGCTAATGCTTTTCCTCCTTCTGATCCAATTTCATTTGAGTTGAGTCTTAAAGAAGTCAGTGTGGAGTTCTTGCAAAGTACATCAGCCAATGCTTTTCCTCCTTCTGATCCTATCCAATTATTATCAAGATCCAAAGAAGTCAGCGTGGAGTTCTTGCAAAGTGCACCTGCTAATGCTTTTCCTCCTTCTAATCCAATATTATTCAAACCAATAAACAAAGAAGTCAGCGTGGAGTTCTTGCAAAGTGCATCTGCTAATGCTTTTCCTTCTTCTGATCCAAGTTTATTACGATTAAGATCCAAAGAAATTAGCGTGGAGTTCTTGTAAAGTGCCTTTATTAACTCATTTAAATTTTTCTTTCCACATTTATTCCAAGAAAGATCCCAGGTTGAAGCGCTTTGTTGATCATCAGGACTATGTTGACTGTTTTTAAGAATTTCTTCATAAAGTTCTAAAGCTTTGAGAAATTTGCATTGCTTAAAATGTTCGCGTGCCTCTTTTCTCAAATCCTCAAGAGTATTTTTATCTTGTACTGAAGTATTTGAATTCATCTTGTCAGTTAAATAAAGCGGAGATGATGATGTAATTTCAAGTGAATTTGCAAGTGCTATATTGTTATGATGACTTGAGGAAATTTCGATATTCTCAGATAATTTTTCGATTGATTCAAAGTTTCGTTAGGAATAAGTTGCTTTAAAGTATTGAGAATTACTTTTGTTTCTGGACGATTAGCAGGATCGTTGTCCCAACATTTTTTATAAAGTTCAATATATAAAGATGGTGTACCTTCTATAGGGTCTTCCCTATTTCCTTGGTATATATAAAAACAAAGCGCAATTTTTGATTCAAAATTTTGGAATGGAGACCTTCCGCTTGAAATTTCCCAAAGGATTAGTCCAAAACTATAAATGTCAGACTTATTATCAATTTATATTTAGGATCCATAAAACATTTAGGTTCAATATATGTCAGCATTCCATGAATGATTGAGTTTGAAGTAATAGACATTTCAATAATCTGATTTGATAGTCCGAAATCAGTGATCTTTGGTTTTCTGTTATGAATTAAGATATTTTTCGAATGCTAAATTATTAAAATATAATAATTGAATTATGCATTAGTAAATTGATAAATACTATATGTAAAATTTAGATAACATTATATTTACCAGATTTCTATGAATAATATTATTATCGTGTAAAAATAAAAGTCCGAGTGCTATTTCTTTAGCTATGCATAGTTTATCTGTCCATTGTAATTTCGTAAAATTAGCCATTAGATATTCTCGTAAAGTTCCGTTGTCAGCATATTGTAAAACCATATTATAATATCCGTTGCTATCTATATATTCAATTTGACAAATATTTTGGTTAACATAATTATCACTGTATACCTTTAAAAATTATAAATTACTTATTTACCTTTCGTTAAGCCATAGAATGAAATAACGTTTGGATGATAACAAACTCTTCGCAATAGTTTAAGCTAATTATATTAATTATAAAAATTTATCATTTCTATCGTAAGATGCCTTTAAAGTTTAAATACAATAAATATTACCTCATTAATAAAATCTTTAATGATTTTTTCATCTATGCTTGTATCAACTTTAAGGCATTTAAGAGCAACCGTTAATCCACTGTCTCCCCACTCGTATTTAAAAACTTTTCCAAAACCTCCAATTCCAATTACAATAGGGTCTGTAAATTTATTATAATCGATATAATCAATATATCCTTCGAAAATAGTTTTTTCGAGCCATTCTTCTTGTACGTTTGCCATAATTTTTTTTTTAGTATGTACTAATCTTGTTTGAAAAACAAAGCAAAAGTATGTACTGTCGTATATGGTTTGTGCATATGCACTACATATACTACATGATATACAGCGTTTTAATTTCGCCAAAATTAAGGTTCGGCGTAAATCGTACATACGTACGTACGAAAATTATGCATGTTTTAGGAAAGGAATATTACACTGTTAGTCTGTTGACAAAAATGGTTTATCTAAAGAGTATAGTAAATAAACATAGATTTGCCAATTAAGTAACAAACACCGTTGAATTATCCAAATTTATTATTACCGTATTCCTCCGAAAATAAGCACCCTTTTTTTGCACATAATGCTGGCCAAGACTGTCTAATTCGGGCCAAAATTGACTTAATGTAGGCCAGGGGTGCTTATTTCGGGTAGTGCTTATTTTCGGAGGAATACGGTATTATTTTTTTTATTCCAAATGTCGAAATTTGCGATCTCCAATGATCCATCACATCAAGTGTGGTTCTCCATATATTGTCTAATTACTTTGAATTGCATTTGAAAACATTCATTGTGTAAAATGGCAGGTAAACATTTAAACTAGCAGCAAAAATGATTTAGTATAAATAATATCAATTCGTTTCTATAATTCTTTAGAAAAACAATAACTCCGAAAAGGTCACGATAATCTAATTGACAAATTATAAATTTTTCTTAACTGAATTATTACCTTTTCAGGCTATTTATAATTATTTAAAACAATGGATTTAGCGATTTCCGGGTTGCTTCTCTAAAGCATTGTCTTACAAGAATAGTTATTATAAAATCCTTCAATTCGATTTATTCAACATTTAAAGAGTCTTACTATGAGTTTAACTTTATATAATTTATATAAAACTTAATTCTGGGATGCAAAACAGCTTTTAGAGATACATAACTCTTTTAAATGTATATAATTTCTCTAATCGCAAAATTCTTAATTGTAATTTTTCTAAGAGTTCTAGTGGTCATTAAAAATTTAGTAAAATGCAATGTGTAAATGTACTGTACCTTCAATAAAATTTCCTTTTGGAAACCCTAATGAGGTTTGATTATTAGCATACTAAATGTACAACCTCCCTAGTATGCCCAGAAAAAAAGTTAACAATATTAGCATACCTTAAAAAAAGTTACTAATAAATTATGTGAAAAATTTGCTTATACTAAAATTTGAACAAGAACTTTGAATAGTTTGCCATATTTTCATTCGTAAATAACTAATTTACTAATTTATTGGCTACTTCGACAAAATCATTATTACATATACCAGGAAAAAAAACTGGATGACTTGAACATAAAAGTATTTGCTCGTGTAAAAATATTCTAATTGCATTCTCATATATTTTTTTTAAGATGAAGTAAAGTTTTTCGCCAAGAATCAATGCTGTTTTATCTTTGGACCGTTTTTTAAAATATAAAAGCGCATATTCGAAATGTCCACGTATAAAATTCCCTCCTTTACAGAGCACAATTGCAATTATATACTTAATTCGATTTTTTGAACTTTTTATTACAATATTTTTCATTGATACAAAGTTAAACCCATTAAAGACATCTATAAGAGATATTTTAACACAGTTGCATTATTCGATTCAATTTCAAACGCTTTGCTAAAGTTTTAAATAGTTTTGTTGTATTTTTTTTTAGCTTATAATAAGCTATTCCACGAATAATTAGCATAGGCATAAATCTGGCTCAATTTTTAATGCTTAAAGCAGAAAGTACACTATTGTATTGTTCTAGTTTAAAATGAATTTTACTGTGGCAGAATAACGAAGACGAATTATTTGGTTCAATTTCTAGAACATTGTTCAAACATGATAACTTCATATAATTCTGTTAATAACAACGCTGTCACGCTTGTTGACAAAATTTCTAAAACCTTGTCGAAGTCTAAGTTGGCATTATAGTAAGTTTCAAGATTTAATAAGCTTTTCCGAATTAACATATCTGCATTATTCAGCTAAATTTTCCATGCTTCATTAATATCTGAAAATGCTTCATGAAAGTGACAAAGACAATAGACTGTAAAAAATGTAAAAAAAATTGCATAAACATTATTCAGTTCAGTTTCCATAACTTATTCAAATACTAGCGACATTATTATATTGATCCAGATAAAAAATAAACACCTGTGAAGTGTTAGTATAGTTGTATTATTGAGGCTAATTTCTAACGCCTTATTTAAAAATTGAATTGTTTCTCAGTACTGCTCTAGATTAAAGCAAATTTTTGCCGGAACGATCAACACATTATTGCTCTAATGCTTTTTCAAGATCAGAAATGATTTATCATAATAACCAAGTTTAAAATCAGCTCCCAATGAAGAAGTAGTGTAGTCACATCAATGTTTAAATTCAAGAATGCCTTATAAAAATATTTTCAAGAAAAGATAATGCAGTAAAATTATCAGAATCGATATCTAAAACTTTTTATAATATAAAAGGGTATTATCATATTGTTATGGCGAATAATGTAATTCACCATGAAACAGTAATGTATTTATAAATTTTTGTAGTCCATCATTAGCATTTACAGGACGACTAATGATTCAGTATTACTGTAATCAAATTATGATATAATTTTAAAATCTAGAAGAGCCTTGCCAAATTGTTGAAATTTCAAATAAATTCTATATAAAGAGCTAATACATATGCATTATTCGAATCAATCTCAATGCTATATCGAAATTAATAAGAGCTTCATTATATTGGCAAACAAAAAGTTTATTTCATCATGAAGAATAAATGAATCTGTGTTAATTGGCTCGATTTATAATGCCCTGTTAATATCTAAAAGTGCATATTTATATGACCCTAATTTAAAATAAGTTATTCAACGAAGATTAATGCGGTTAAATGGTTCTAAAATACAATCAAATTGTTTAAGAGAATTAATAAAAAGACTCAAATCAGATAAGAAAATCTGAGAATAATTACATCTCATGCCCATGATTGATAGAATTAAAAACATTGTATTTATCTTTAAAGACCATTTATAAAATATTTTAATAACCAAGTTTTTCATTACTAAATAAAGATTTATTTTAAGTTTTAGACTTGATTAATTAAAAATCAAGTTTCCAGAAAAAATATCAAATTGTCAGTTTATATTTGCTTGATTATCTTTTATAATATGTAAAAGAAGTTTTTAGACTTTTTGCACCATGCGTACATACGGTTGGTTTGTCTGTCAACTAAGTAAATCAAAATTATATATGGTATCATATAAAAATTTGATATAAAAAAATTTTTTTAATATAATCTTCATTATTACAGTATTAGATATTATTTATTAATATTTTATTGGCGACAATGATTTAGATGCAGGACCTTTACAACTAAAATGCAGAATCCTAAAATTTAAAAAAATTGATAGAAGGTCTCTATAATCCAAGTTACAGAGCCAAATTTTATCTTAATTACAAAAAACCTTCTAGCAGTTTAAATTTTGGCCGAGTTATCCAATGATAATACACCCTATAAGAAAAATGTACCGTAAAGGTATGGTTGGCGGCGTAAAGGCACTAGTTTTAGTGGCACGGATTAAACCCGTATTTGGTACGTAGTAGGCTTGGATTGGCACGGATTTTTGGCCCATGGTGTACCGTTAATGGCTCAGGTTTTGCAACACTTTACTAGTCCAAATGGCACGGGTTTTGGTACGGGTGATTAACGTGAATTAACGTATGATAAAAAAAAATACATACAAGTAGTTTACATAAATTTATATCAACAATCAATACAATATGAACAAACTAACTGCACATGAATCAAAATTTTGTAAGGAATTTTTTTTGTTAAGCAGTTTCATTAGTGAAATTTTGAGCTATCGCAATTTTTTAAAAAATAAATCGTATAATGATCTTTCGCTCTTTGTGAAATGAGCCAACATGTACAGTAGCCAACAAAAGTAACGCCTGATCTGCAGATCAAAGCACGTGAGTAAAAACATGGCCGTGTTTACCCCTTTTTTGACGTTTCACAAGGCAATTTTTTTACTTTTTTTCTTTGACTTCTGAATAAGCACCAGAATAAAAAAAACCGTAAATCCAGTGTAAGGTGTTGAACACCTAATAGCCTTCAAAAAGTAACAAAATACCCTTATTTTATACCAAAAGTAACCACTTAGTAAACCACACAAGCAATGTGACACCTCTACACATTAAGTTAATAGCTTCTTAAACATTACAAAATAACTAAAAAAATAAAATTTTTACTATACGTTCCTCGGTCCTCAAGAAGCAAAAAAAAACTGTATTATGAAAAAAGCAATGAAGGAATGACACATGCCATTGCACGACTCCAACTACGATCCAGGGCTTATACAATTTGTTGCTTATAGTTTAGGTCTTTATTGTATTGTGATTTATGTTTTTTGTGGCAATAAAAAGCTCATATTTTAGAAATAATAAGATAACTATATATTAAATTTAATATTAAAAAAAAAGATAGAAATGTATACGAGTGAAGGTGTGGCTTTTTTTGAAGAAACAAAAAGAGAAGCAAGCAAGTAAACCTGGAATATTAGAATATAATATTACACAATGAAAAAAAAGAAAATAGATAGTTGGTGTTGAGATTTAGGAGTAGATAGGGCTTGGTAATGGCTTGAAGGTGGTTCGCGGGTATAATTAAAAGTTCGTTAATATTTAATTTGAATTTTAATAAAAAGATAATAAAAATTTTTATATTAAGGTTCTTCAAACCTATATTTTTCTGTTTTGTGTTTTATTTTTTATTAGTTGAAGCAAATATAATGTTTTTATGTGATGATCATCATTTTTGTATTATTAGAAAGACTACAAAATGTGTTAAAATCAGAAAAAATTGAATTATAATGTAAATAAAGGAAGATCCCAGATCTAAACTTATTAAAAACAATTCAAAAGCATTAAAAAATAATATCCAAAAGTTTAAAAGCCTTTAAAAAGGTGTAAATGATCTTAAACCCATTTTAAAAAAAAGGATAAAAAAATTTAATATATTTGTTCTTCGGGTGGTTTTGGGCCCAACACAAAGAATCAAGTAATATTGAATGCACATGTGCATTCAATAATATATTAAATTATTAGTAAAAAAAATTTGATGTATATGCGACCAAAATTATATTAATAAAAATTTTCTATTTTGAGTGAAAATCGGGCGTTACTTTTGTTGGCTACTGTACCATTTTCGACACATATCATTCTGTGAAATGAAGGTATATTGCGTATAATGTGACATAACATGCCACCTTCCCCGTACCATTTTTTACCATGACATTCTGTCAATACCTTTATACATACCTTCCCGACTAGTGTTGGAAATCTTATGTTCTCATGTTCTCATTAGTGTTGGAAATCTGGTTTGAAATTTATGTTCTCATGAGAACATATTTATTTAATTTAATGTTTGCAAAAAGTTTTTTATGTTCTCAATTAGAAAAAAAAATTTTCTCTCTTTCTCTCTTTTTCTTTCACACACACTCTTTTTTTTTCTCTCTCACTCTCTTTTTTTTATACTCTTTCTTCACTCTTACTTAGAGGTAGTAGACAAATCTGGATTTATATTTATATTCGGATTAATCCAGTTTTTAAACAAATCCGGATTCAATTTTTGAACCAACTATATCTGGATATAATACAATCTGGATATAATATATATCTGGATACAATATACAATCCGGATATGATATACAATCTGGATACAATATATAATCCAGATATAATATGTAATCCAGATATGTGTACTACCAAAGGAAAACCTGCCATTGGGTTTAACTTATATTTTGTATCGGGCACAATCCATAATATATTAGATAGATTGTATTTGGTACAAAATATAACTGAATGAAATTATGTAATTGCTATTGTATATATAGATTTATATCTGAATACAGATTTATATCTAGATATAGATTTGTATTCAGATTTAGATTTGTATCCGAATTTAGATTTGTATCTGGATTAATCCGAATATATTTATATTTGGATTTAAATAAAATTAATCCAGATTCATTTTTTTTAATTCTAGTTATATCCAGATTGGAAAAATCATCTTGTTCTAACTCTACTCTTACTCACTTTCTTTTTTTTTTCTTGCTCTTATTTTTTCTCTCTCATTCTCTTTCTTATACTTATACTTTTATACTTCTTTAGTTATTTTTAATTTTATTTTTAATTAATATATTTAAAAAATTATTAATAATAAAATAATAAAATAATAAAAATATAATTTATTTAACTAAAATATACTAAGTTATTCATAATAATAAGATATAATTTCATATTTATATTTTTAAAAAAAAAAACAATTTAACAGAGTCATACCTGAGTTATATTACCTTTTTCTAGAGCATTATTGGAGATATAACTAAGGGGGATATAACTCAATAAATAAAATATATAAAAATATATAAAAAAAAAGAAATTTATTTTGTTTAAATCTGGGATATAACTCAAGTTGGGATATAACCCAGTGGGGATATAACTCAGGTATGACTGTAGTGAGTTTAGATCTCTAAAAATTTATATTAAAATTAATATAATTGGTATTTATATAATTATATTATATGTAAATCAAAGTTTGCATAATAAAGTCTATATTGCACCAAACTGGGAATAGAAAACCAATAAACTAGAAAAATAGAAACCATTTAGAGTCTAAAGAACCAAATATAAATACTGTACTGGAGATTTTTTTATATTATAGCAGACCTAGCCAATAAGCATCAGTTAAATTGGTTTGAATATTGTTTTTTTACATTACACCTTATCTAACCAATCAAAATTGTAATTTGTGGACACACAAGCATCAACTACTTTTTGCCTCTATAGTAATGCCCTTCAGACAATTATATTAACCAAAATTTTTTTATAATTCAAGAATAACTAAATTGTTCTCTATTACAACTAACTAACAATTAAATATTTATGAGCCTATATTTTTAACTGCTATATTAATAAAAATATATTTTTATTATATTTATATAGAGAACATATTTTTCAAACTTAATGTTCTCAAAAAATTTAATAGAGAACATTTTAAATTTTGCAAATGTTCTCAAATTAAAAGTGATTTCTTATGAGAACATGAGAATATAAGATTTTCAATGCTGGTTCTCATAATAACATCACATTTAATTTGAGAACATTTACAAAATTTAAAATGTTTTCTATTAAATTTTATTTAAGAACATTAAGTTTTGAAAATATGTTTTCTATATAAATATATAAAGTAATAAAAAATTGGTTTATTAATCAAGCATTTTAAAATAATTAAGTTTATAAATATTAAATAGTTAGTTAGTAGAAATAGAGAACAATTTAGTTGTTCTCAAATTACAAAAAAATTTTGGATAATATAATTTATTGGTTTATCCATTCCTGGTTTTGATGCAATATAGTTGCATAGCTACCTAATTATGTAAACTTTAATACATATATAATATTATTATATGAATATCAATTATATCAATATTTAATATAAATTTTAAGAGAGCTAAACTCACTATAATAATAATATAAATTTTTACAAAAAAATTACTTAACAAATCTTTAGTTATTATTATTTAAACTTTAGTGCTATATCTTAAAATTTTATATCAAGAAATTTTTTTGAATTCACTAAATTCAATTATATTTACTGTATTTATTTATTTATTTGACATTAATAGCTTATTTAAAAACTAAATATACAAGCCAATAACAACTTCATCTTTATAAATTTTTTTAAAAAATATATGAAGTCATTATTTTATTTTATGATTAGCTTAGCTTTATATATTATTTTAGTTAAATAAATTATGCATTTTATTATTTTTATTATAATAATTTTTAAATATATTAATTAAAAATAAAATTAAAAAATGACTAAAAGAAATATAAAAGTATAAATATGAAAAAAAATGAGAGTAAGAAATAAGGTTAAGAAAGAGTATGTAAAAGTGAGAAGAGAGAGTAGAAAAAAGATAGAGATAAAAAAAAAGAGAGAGAGAAAAAAAGAGAAAGATATAGAGAGAGAAAAAAAATTTTTTCTATTTAAGAATGTAAAAAAATTTTGAGAACACTAAATTAAATAAATATGTTCTCATGAGAACATAAATTTAAACCAGATTTCCAACACTTCTCTTAACTGTGCTATTCTGTGATTCCATACACCAACCTGTACTACATTCTGGACCACTTTTTTATAGGTATATATAAAGTAATTAGAACAAAAAATTTTGGTTTTCATATATAATGTAAAAAACTAACTTTATATTTTGTTAATGAAATAGAAAAGAGTTGATTAACGTTAAAATTTTTTGCTAAAAAAGAAGACTGTAATATCTAAAAAAAATACACTAATTATATATATCAGTTACTCAATAAAAATTGCCATAAGCTCAAATATTAGCAAAAAGAATTATATTATACATTAGAGGGCATCCATAAATAATGTTATGTACCCCCTCATAGTAGCGTTGGACCCCCCCCTGCTATATAAAAAAATTTTTCAAAATCCGTATATTTATATATAAAATTTTACAAAAACTTGAATATATTATGATCCAGTGGTCCAATCTGGATGATTTGGGTACCATTCGATTCGTCTCTATATGATGAATCCAATGGTACCAAAATTATTTCATTTGGATCACTGGATCACGTTTTATTAACGAAATACTATTGATTTTATAGTAATTTTATAAGAAAACATAATAACCAAAAGTATTTCGTCAATAAAACGTGATCCAGTGCTCCAAATCAAATGATATTGGTACCATTCGAATCCTCTCCTCGAGACGATTCGAATGGTACCAAATCATCCAATTTGGACTACTGGATAAGTTTTAGACGAATTTTAATAAAAAAATTGCGTTATGTTGGGGGGACCCCCCTATATAGTGAAAAATCGTTATATTTTGAGGGACCCCCCTCAAATATAACGTTATTTATGGATGCCCCCTTATTTGTACTTTATTTTGGATCATGCCAGTAGTAATTTAGGCTGGGTTGATTTTTTATTAAAAGTTAGCTGAATACAAGAGCAGCTGAGTGAAAAGTTGGCCAAAATAGCAATAACTATCTATAAAAGTAGCAATCATGATTGCACTATGGATCACTATGGGAACAGCTATTGGTTTCTGCTCACTAAAGCCAGCCAGCTAGGCAAAGAAATAATAGAATTATGTGTTCCTAAACTGGAAGTAGTTGGATAGGCGAGATAATTTTCATGACTTTGGCACTACCAGATAAATTATGCCTGCTATTTGTTTTTATATTTACTTGATAGCTCCAAGCCCGTTTTGGTTCTTGTTCAAATTATACTAGTGCATATGCTCTAACATATATTATTCATAAACATCTTCTTAAAGTTGATCATCCTAACATCGTCAAATTCCATGGAACTTTTAAAGTATGAAATAAATACTTGTTTTTCAATGAACAGTGAGCTTTAATCTTGTTGATCAGGTTACAATTATATATAATGATAATTTAGATCCACGAACCGGTAATACAATGATGATATTACAATTTGCCAATAACGGAAACTTAAGGGATTATCTGAAAGGAAAATGGCATGAAAATAAATTTAAATTTGCGTGGAATAAACTTATTAAATATGCAAATGAGATTACTCTCGGATTGAAATATTTGCATACAGAAAAAATTATTCATAGAGATCTGGTATGGATTAGATATTTTTCATTTTTTAATTCCTAATTTAAAATTTTGAGTTCGGTAATTTATTTATATTTTCATAGCATTCTAAAAATATATTAATAAATGATGATAAAATCTTGATAACGGATTTTGGAATATCAAAGGATATGAATGAAACTTCAACAATTTCATTTGTTAAAGGAATGTTACCATATATTGAACCTCAATGCCTTCTCAGAAATGACATAAAACGTGATAAAAAGTCAGACATTTATAGCCTTGGTGTGTTATTTTGGGAACTTACAAGTGGAATTCCTCCGTTTAGAAATTTACCAGATTTCGAAATAATTATGAAGATTGTAAAAGCCGAACGGGAAAATGTAATTACTGGTACACCTCCAGTTATTCTGTTATTTATAAAAATTGTTGGTCCCCTGCTCCGGATCAACGCCCAACATTAGATAAAATTTTGGTCGATCTTGACAAGTTATCAACAGATACGACTGTTGAATTTATTGAATATACCTTTTCTCCAAATTTTAAAGTATGCTAATAGGCATGTAGATTGTCTTAGAAATATTTCTGGAATATTGTAAAACTTTTAATATGGTAACGAAGTGCATTTAAGGAGGCCTTATTGAATTACAAAATTAACCAAATTAATAAAATGATGGGATTGATTAATAAATTAGATTATATAAGATATGCTTGAATTGTAAATACTAATACCATTGGTGAGTAATGCAAAATAAAAACTTTAAAGTCACTTTTATGCATTGATGGTTCTCACTATGTGGATGTATGAATTTTCATTAATACAACTCTTTTATTGGTCACCTTTGGAGTTCCGCAAGTTCTGTGCACAAAATCATCCTAGCATCGCCCAAAAATCTGTTATATAAGCGGCATCTAAATCAACATTCTGACAAATTAATGTAAGCAGCGCAAGATAGAAATAAATTTTATTCCTATTATTATGAAAATTCATGTCGATAAAGATAAATTGCAAATTTCGAAATTTTATTTTTTATTATACAATTTAAAAAACTTCAGATAGTTTATATTTAAATAAAAAAATAAACACTATCTTCACATGTTTGCACAATAAAATTTATCTTATCAAATAAGATTATATCCAGCAAGTATTTCATAACTTGAAAATGATTTTTAATTATTACATAAATTTTTCAAAAAATTACTAATGCCAATAGAATGTATTTAAATTATACCATTCCATGTCTTTCAAATGTTCTTACATTTTCAAAGTCTTCCTCCAAGTCTTTTACCAGTTTTTTGATTGCATTGAAGTTTTTTTCAGCTGCATTTAGCAATTTGTTTTGTTGAGAAAGATTTGATGATTTTTCATTTAATTCTACATCCTAAAAAGTTAATATTGTTAGATTTAAATAAAATAAATAATACTTTTCAAGTATTATTTTTAGTTCAAACGCTCTGCTAATCATAGTTTCCTCACTAGTTTCTGAAACATATTCGTCTATATTTGAATCATGCTTATCCAAATGCATATCCAAGTTATACTTATTTAAATATAAGTCAGCTTCAAAATTAATTGCAGAACCTTCAATTGTAGTATCGGCAGATACAATATTTGAATTATTTTAATAATTTTCCAAATAGTTTGATGGCCTTTATAAATAAATGGATACTGATTATTTCATTAAACATAATAAAAAAATGAATATTTCATATGTCCTAACAGTGCAACTAAATGCTTGCAAAGCAAAAATTGATTTTTAAAAAATACTGGGCATGAGCAAATCAACCCTTATGAATAGTAAGTTCTTTATTTAATGGATAGAATTTACCCATACTACTGGTAGTACAGTGTACTTTATTGTGACACCTTTTAATGCTAATTATCTACTAATTTAACAAATCAATAAACTATTATATTTTTGTTAAAGTGTCTTATATATGGGGCAATATATATTTAATAATTCATAGCTCTAAGTATTTTTTAAATTTTTTAGGATTTTTTAAAAACTAGCATTTTTTTCAATAATTTTACTAGTAATTTTATATTAAAAATTTGCATGTAATTTTTTAAAAATTCAAACTTAAATTATTTTTGATAGATTAGTTTAGGCTTAAATATTTAATACATTAATAATAAAACATTTGCTTTTATAACTTTATTTAAAAATTTATGAATTTATTTAATAAAAATTTTTTAAATTATTAGAAAAGATTAAATGAACTCTATGTTATACTAAAAATAGTAATAATTTGCAATTTACAGCTTATAGCAAAAATATTATTTTTTATAAGAAAATTACTACAAATCACCACTGGTAATCATTACCAGTGATCTACAATGCATAAAATAAACAAAACAAACTAAATAAAAATTAAATCTTTTTAATATTAGGGTAAGGATAAAGGTTAGAGATTAGGATAGGGCTTTGTATATAGTAAAATTTAGCAAGGAATTTTTTTTTTGTATAAAAAAAAGTAGTTTCATAGGCAAAATTTTAGGTTAGAAGCAATTTTAGGAATTTTTGTAAAAATTTTTGTTTTTTTACACAAAAATTGATCTACATGTTACACCTGATCCTGAATTTTAATTGGTAATTGAACACCAGTGATGATCACTAGTAGTGATAAATAGCAAATTTCTTTTTATAAACAAATAATAATTAAAATTTTGACATTGTAAACTTTTAAAAAGGTTTATATAATCAAATCTTAAATTTGTCAATTTTATTAAAAACCTTATAGCAAGATAATTTTTAATTGTGCACTACTGGTAGTATAAAAAATTACAAAAATTAGAATTTAAAAAAAATTTTTTAATAGTTTTATTATAAATTTGAAAATAAATAAATTTTGGTAAATCTAGAGTATTTATCAGATTTTTGTATATAAAAAGATTTAAAAAATAATTTTTTGGATTTTTTAGAGCCTTTAATAAATGTACTAATAGTAGTACAAAGTCCTAAATCTAAACCATTAAATTTCTTCCCAATTGGCAAGCTTTTTCTATTCTTATTTGAAATCTTATCTCCAGGATGATTGAATTCTTTTATTAATAAGAAGATTATAATATAATAATTTTAACAACATTCTATTAATTATAACATAACAAAGTAGGTCTAGATTTGGCAGTTAAATTTACTTTTTAAGAATTCTTTAATAAGTTTTGATAATTATAATTGTGCAAATTGTTTTTATATGCAAATAGTGCCCAAAGGTTCCAATGATCTGTAGGATACCACTCTAACCATAAATAATACTATACATAGTACAAATTATATTAATAACAATATTAAAATATATTGTTAATAGCATGTGTTCAAATGTTTTTTAGCATAGAAATAAATTCTTTGTTCACTATAGAAATTCATATATATAATGATAAAAATTCATATTAATTAATTATATTACCTTTTTTTTATAATGCTACTTCTAAAAAAACCTTTTTCTAAATATTTGTATTATTATATATTAATTACTATGATGGATCAATTATTGAGTATTGCTGTTGTACAATATTAGCATTATAATATAATAGATTACTATTATAATGCAAAGAAAGTTTTTGTTCAATTGCTAATTGCATATACCACTTACATAATATACCTCTATATCTTTTCAATAGCAAAATACTTATCAATTTAAGCCCATTTTTTTTACAAAGATTTAAACTATACAGTTATAGCTGTACACATATTTTGTCCTTTTTCAAATTCAATAAAGCAGTATAAAATTAAATATCCTGTTCAATCCACTATTGCCATTAGTGCTTAAAGTTCATAATTTGACCAGTTTGTAATAGAATAGTATCAACTATAATGGTTTTAAATGCTTTGTATGGCAATTCAATAAAAAATTTTTTTAAAACTAAAAACATGTATTGGTTTATTTAAATCAAGCACAATCTTAAAATCTTTTTTTTTGAAAGTAACTTTGTAGATTTATATTAACATAATGCCTATAAAAATGCAGTTGTTTTTTTGGCTCACCAAAATGCATCTGCTCCATAGTCAAGTTCAAACCCTCAAATTTTTGAGACATAATTTCTTGATTAAGATCTGATTTTTTAAGAATTAAATGGTCACATATCTGATATATATTACTTAATTTATTTAGTTACACCAGTATATTTTGGTCATTTATGAAGTAGTTTGTGATTAAGTATGATTATTCACACAATTATTATATAAAGTTATACTATATAAGTTCCTGTATTTCACTGCTTTAAAATATCACTATGCCTTTTACTCTTCAAAGTAAGTTTATTGCAAAAGTTACACTAGTAATAAAATGTTTTTATATTATTAATTGTAAGGGCTAATGCTGAAAATGGATTATACTGAAAATTTTTCATATTTTATTATAAAAATTGTAAATTTTTTTGGGCCTTGTTGTGGTCTTTTTTTTAATAGTTAGGTTAGAGTTAGAGTGTAGTTTTATTAATAAAAAGTATATTTGGGTTTTAGTAGTTATTATAGGTTTAAATAGAGACACCAAATTTTTAGTATAATCCATTTTAGCATCAGTCTCTACATTAATTTTTTTTTAGAAATTGTTTTAGTATGATAACATAATCATAACCAGTGTCTGAAATTCAATTTTTAAATTAGTTGTGGGCCGCAACTAAATAAAAAAATATTTGTGGATTATAAAAGTTTATAAAAATTTAGTTGCATGCATAAGCATTTAATTGAAATTTATAAGTAAAATTTGCAAATTTATGTGCAGAATTCACATATGCACTTCAGGTTTTGGTTGCGGAAATTTAAAATTTGTTGCGGTCTGCAGACTCTACAACCCAATTTCAGACACTGATTATAACCAGTATTGTTAAAAGACTGGTCCAGTAAAAATTACTAAAACTAGAAGGGTTACTAGAACGAACTAGATATAGCTGAAATATATATAGTTTCTAGTGATAAGTTGTTACTAGACTATTCTAGTCAAGTTTTTTTTACCACTGGATGGAAGTTCCAGTGAGGTCCAGTAAGGTCCAGTGGGGTCCATGAATCTAGCAAGTCAAAAAAAATTATTTTGCAATGAATAAACTATTACAGTGTTGTCTACTGGAATGTTCCAGTAGAAATTATTAGAACTGGAAGATCACTGAACTTAACTGGATGGAGTTGGATGCTTAATAGCTTCCAGTGATCAGATATCACTGGATCGTTCTAGTGAGGATTTTTTATCACTAGAATAGAAGTTCCAGTAGGTTCTAGTGACTTTCAGTGATTTCTAATTGGCTAATCATCTGGAATAGTAAGTGGGTAATTCAATCTTTGCTGTTTACAAGAATATTAGGGTGGTGATATATATTACATAATATAATTTTATTATACCCCCTATCCTCCTACCCCTACATAAAAACAATTTGATTGGCTATTATGAACTTCTATATTTAACATAAGATTTCAGAGAACCCCCACCCCCCTAAAATATTATATAATATCTGTCACTACTTTTACTGGATTACAATGATTACCTATATACTACTACTATGCACTATATCTCTTATTTAATTTTTTTTTATTAATCAAATAATAAATAATTTTGTAGTTTTTCTCTTTTGATATAATTGAACATCCAACTAAATTAATATCATGATTGCTAAAGTTTACTGTATGAAGTAATATTAGCTAACCTGATAACACAATGCATATTACTGTTATACCTGAAACTACTTTTTAGAAGTTCGGTATAATGATTTACTGTAGCGATGGATATGTTAGAGATTTAATAATGAATGCCGATTTATGCTAAGTAAAATATAGGGTTTATTGCAGTTACGCTTTTAAGATAATTAAGTGATTTGCAGTTACGAAAGAGGCAAACGGCTAAATGGATAGCCAAAAGTAAAAACCAAGGAAATTGTTTTTAATATGTTTTTTTAAAACTTTAATTCGTAATCCGTGAGTAAGGGAAAGGATTTGATTAGTGATCAGTGGGATGCATATTATAATCAAAACAATTAATACCCATAATCTGGAGCCATTTTTTAATTTTCCCAATTTCTGCAAAGCTAACATCTTTTGTGTTTCTATAAAAATTATAAAGGCGATTTTTCTCTTCCTAAAAGTGGGAATTTATCAAAATTGACCCAATGGGCCGTGAGATATTATCATTTTATCTTCACGATCATATGAAATTTCTTTACAGTTCTGCAAAGAAATTTATATGATCGTGAAGATAAAATGATAATATCTCATGGCCCATTGGGTCAATTTTGATGAATTTACCACTTTTAGGAAGAGAAAAATCGCCTTTATAATTTTCATAGAAACACAAAAGATGTTAGCTTTGCAGAAATAGAGAAAATTAAAAAATGGCTCCAGATTATGAGTATTAATTGTTTTGATTATAATATGCACCCCACCAATCACTAATCAAATCCTTTCCCTTACTCACGGATTACAAATTAAATTAAAATATCTTGATGACTATTAAACCAAATCTAATAAATTTTTTTTATTTTAATTCTATAACTATATAAAATTAAAATAAAAAAATTTTATCAAGTTTGGTTTAATAGTTAATAAGATATTTTAATTTAAAGTCTAGAAAAAATTTACTTAGAAACAATTTTCTTGGTTTCTACTTTTGACCGGCCAAATATATATGAAGATACAAGTAATCGTATCAGCAAGTTTATTATTATACTCAAGTTATTCGTGTATGGAGACACTATAACTAGGTTATAGTTTTATTCGAGTGATCTGTATATAAAGATATGATTACTCTTTTAGGGATTTATTCAATAAAGTATTCGAGTTGTTCGTGTATGAAGATACGATTACTCCTTTATTATTATTGAGTTGTTTTCGAACTGAGTTCTGTTTTTTACTAGAGAAATTTCTAAGTCTATTTATACCTTTTGAGCTTTCAGTTTTTGTTATTACAAGTCACTCTCATTATAGTGAACTCTCGATATAGTGAAGATTGGCTATAGTGAAGAATTTTTTAGAACAGAATTATTATTACTATAATAAAAGGCTCTCAATATAGTGAATCTCTCAATATAGTGAAGAAATTTTACAGCACGAGGACTTCACTATAATGAGAGTGACTTGTATTTTTATAAATTAAAATTTTGCTAGAACAACTAGATTCTTAGAGGCTATTAGCGCTATTAGTGCTACTATTGCTACTAGCACCACTAGCGCTATTGCAGTGTCCCTTGCATTGGTGTTATATTGTAGTTAATTTGTTATATGATGCTAATTACAGGGTTAACATTACCAAAAATAATAGCAATAGCATTAATGAATTGATTTTTTAATAACCATAGAAACTTATCAAATACTCTGTAAATATAAAGAATCACCTATAGATTTAAATAAGTCATTAAAATAGTTTGACAATGCAATAACATTAAATAATCATAGAGTAACTTAAGAGATAGGTAAATATGATTTGGGCTTGAATAAGGCTAATTCAAATGCAACAGCATTAAGTAATCATGAATTAACTTACCAAAAAGCAGGTAAATATCAATATGATGAATTACTCGCTAAATTAAATGAATCATTAGAAATCGAACAAAATAAATATAGATGTCATATAGTTGTAAACTAATTTATCAAACATAAGAATCAATGTTTCGCTGATTTATTTGATCAATTTGATTGGTCAATATTATATTTAGATCTACATAAATTGGCAATCAGACAACTACATTCCAGTGAGAAAATCGTTCCAGTGGGATTTCTCACTGGAACTACTGGAACTCTAGAAGAATCTGGACGTCAAGTGAAGTTCTAGTCTTCTAGTGACAACACTGCTATTAGGTCGTATGTTCAATCAATTGATCAATTAAGAGAATATAAGTATAAGAGTAAGGTACAGTACTATTTAAGTGAATTAATGAGTAAGTATAAGGTAATCATTGTGTAATTGTTCAAAGTATATTTTAGTATTGTTGAGGTTTGTAAGTAAGAGACTTTTTCTTCTGCGAACCTAATTTTAGTTCTGGTTATATCGATGCTTTCTCCCTATTTAGTAATTTTCCAAAGTGGTCTATCAGGACAACAGTCATATAGAAGCAAGAATCAAATGCCATATAATTTAAACACAGTTATTTATATAAAAGTGAATGCATTTTATAACCTGTTGGAGCAATAGTCAGTTATACAAAATAATACAGCCTATAACCTGTCAGTACAACTGTTATAGAAAAAATTACACGATTCTAAAAAGCTACATAGGTTGCTCGATAAGGAGGAAAATAACACCCATTTGTATTTTTATAGTGTAACTCAGAAATAAAAGTTTTTTACTCTATTCCAAAAAACAAAAATATCGCAATTTGGGCCTGACATTGCCTCAAATATTTTAATAATTTATTGTGCTAGTAAATATTTTAATAAGTAAAATTTATATAATGTACTTTAATAATTTTAAATCACTCAATAATTAAATATGTGCTATATTGTATATTATCCTATAAATTGTAAGAAATAAATATATAGATCAATATTGTTATACAAAAATCTTCAATATTAACTTTTATATAGTTTGATTTACATAGTATATCGCACACCACAATATCACATGTGTACAATAATCTTAATTCTTATTCATATTTTGATTGACTAATATTATATTGGTTCTAGTAATTAAACCCTTCTAGTGAAAACTTCACTAGAACCACTAGAACACTGAAATTATCTGAATGTTCAGTGAAGTTCAAGCTTCTAGTTAACAACACTAATCATAACCATCTTCATGCTCAACAAGATTGATACTTTTATTTGCATTGTATTGTTTAGAATAATTTTGTTCTATCTTCAAAGAAATTTTATTAATCTATATATCTAAATTAACTGTTATTTTCAAGTATAATCTATGAATGCTTTCAAAATTTTTATTAATATTATCCATGTGTATAAAAACATTGTAAATTGTGTCTGCAACATTTTCTTTGTAAATCACTTTGTCTTCATATTAATTAAATTAATAGTATAACTAACTTTAATACATACTAAGTGTTGTTTCTTACTTTTCTGAAACCCACTTACACGAAAAACTATTTCTCAAACCTTAGCTTATAGTGAAATAATTGTCAGTGTTTGTTTGCTAGTGAAATAATATGGATTCATTTATGTCCTGTTCATAAAATGGTTTTTTAGTATTACGACTTTGGTAAAATAGTATTTCAGAATTTTAGAAAGTTAGCCTGTAACTATTATTAGTTATACAAAAATAAATTATCTGAATATTTAATTTAAGTATCATTATGTAACTGATTTTTAGTGATGCTAGGTTCATCACACTGTACATTGGGGTGGTCTATTAACTAAATAAATCAAAACATTATGTGGTCACTAATGTAGAGTAATACCGGTAATAGATCATGTGGCTAGGTGCTGCAAAAAAGAACCAAATTAACAAAACAAAAAATCTTTAGAAATCAATTTTATTGTTGCAAATCTTATAATAATTATAAAAAAGTACAAATCTTAAAGTCCAATATAGCAAAACTTTTTTAATCCAACTACTTTTGTGTTTAATAAAAATAGTCCTAATCTTATTTTAAATTTATTTATATGAAAAATATCTTTTGAAAAAAAAATTGTCAATTTGGTCCCTTTTAGCAGCATCTAGCCCATGTAATTAAAAAAAAAAGCAGCTATATAGCTACAACCAAAGCCCAAATACCCATGTATATAAAGATCAAATGATATAAGAAAAATCTAAGCTATATAAATTACACATTGCAGATTAAACAATTTATTAACTTTAATTATATCAATAAAATACATGTGCTACCTCGCAGATAAATGTGTTTAACGCCTTACTATCCAAATGCAAATTATTATAAAAACATTTTAGTGCATATGTTTTTCCTTGAAAATTTGCAGAATTAATATAGGCAAATCCCCCATTTCCAATGATTAAGAGTTTTAAATTGCGAATAATCAAAGCTTTCGACATTAAGTTCTTTTAGAATAGTTTCCAGGTGATTTTGGTGTTGAGATGCTAATATTATATTAATATTTACACTATTAGTATAAGTATACATTGGGTCTCTTGCAGTATAGGTAACCCATTTTATAACCAATTGTAATAATACATTTTAGTTTTATTAAATGGTCACTTATACTGGCAGAAAATCTTGCATTAATTTATTTCAATAGCTCACTTGTTTTATCATCGCCATAGTAATCAATTAAAATATGATTAGTAATAGTCTCAACTGTTGTCTCCTCGATTATGTCTGCAAGATCAATTAAAACTTTGTCTAATGATGGACGTTGATTCGGATCAGTTGACAAACATTTTTATAGAGATCAGAGTAACTTGGTGGTGTACCAGGAATCACATCTTCTCGTTCGTCTTTTGTTATTTTTAAGATTATTTCAACATCAGAGAGATTTCTAAACGGATGAGCTCCGCTTGTAAGCTCCCAAAATATTACCCCAAGACTATAAATGTCTGATTTTTCATTATATTTTTTTGTATTTTGAAGAATGCATTGTGGCTCACTGTACGCTGGCATCACTGGTACAATTGAAGTCTCCGAAGTATCTTCATCCGTTTGCATCGACATGTTGAAGCCAGTAATTAATATTTTATTATCATTTATTAAAATATTTTTGGAATGCTAGTAAATTCAAAAAAAAAAAATACTTTAATGCAAATTTCATTTAAAAAAATATCGGCGATTTGAAGGCTTTAGAATATTCCTGAAATAAATGATAAACCAAGATTTATAGGGACAAGAAGTGTCCACGTGGCTAACGGCCAATCAAGATACAATTTTTGATTAACAGGAAGTCAATTTTATCCTTATTTTAATTAAATAATCAACACACTGAATACAAGACGTTCCCAATTCATAGTTGCAAAATTTCACGTGGGGAGATTGGTTAGTCAGGAATGTGTGCGATTATATGATTTAATTTTAATTGAAATTGGGGTAAGAGTTAGTTTGTGTTAGAGTGAGAGCAAGTCAAAATAATCAATTTTTATTGGCTATATATTACGTGGAAAAATGACCACATGCTACTGAAAAAATATCTTAAAATTCTTCAATCAGCCGATATAAAAAAAAAAAAAAACAATAATGGTACCAGATCTCGATGAATGATTCCTTTCTCGTGCAAATATTGCAACCCTTTTGAGATTTGTCTTGCAAATTTGTAAATTTCGGAAAACTTGATTTTGAAAATTCCTTCGCTCAGTTTGCTTTGTAAATACTTTCGAAGATCTCCACCATTGACGAATTGTAACACAAGAAAATTGGTGTCTTGTAAATCTAAAAATATAGCTTGTGATTATGTTTACGTAACCGATACTTAAATTTATTAAAAATAAATCTTTTAAAATACTTGAAACTCCATATAGTTTGATAATATTAGGATGGTTAAGTTTCATTATAATTTTAATCTATATGATTATATTGTTATATTTTGAACATGAAAAGCTATAAAGAATAATAAACAGTTTATTACCTCATTTTTTATTTTTTCAAGATTATCATTCAAGCATTTTAATGTGTATTTTGATCCTTCAATGGCTACAAATTGAAGGGCACTATCTTTCAAATAATCAAAACCTTCGATAACAAATTCTTTGAGACTCATTTCGGACTAGTTTAGATGTTTATTACAAATGTTAAATAAATATTTAAAACTTGAATATATCACGCGGAATGAAACAAGCTTAACTGTTATTTCTTTCAATAGATTTTTAGTATTCAAACCTTGAAAATAATATATTTCTTCATGAACACTATAATATTAATCAATAACACAATAATTGAATTAATCATACCTATAATCGGTTGTGTGTTAATTAATTTGCTAGTGTACATAGTATCTGGGTGTTTTGGTAAGCTGATTGGCAATTCATTGGATATTTTATCAGCATTTAAAAATTGCTTCTTAATTTCATCAACCTTTGTACCCTTTATGCTTTCATTCCATTGTCCAAGTACATTCCAAATATTTAGAGCATTAGGTCGTTTTTTCGGATTTGAATCCGTGCATTGCCTTGCCAATTCAATGTAGCAGTCAGGTGCATCAACAGAAAATTCTGGTCGCAATCCACTGCAAATCTTAAGTGCAAGTTTGGAATTAAATGCATTACCAGCAAAGGGTCTTTTTCCAGTTGACATCTCTGTCATTATAATTCCAAAGCTGTATATATCAGAGGCTTGTGTACTTCTATCACCAAGCATAAGTTCTGGAGCAATATAAGGCATGACTCCATAAACTTCACCACTTGACATCATTTCATCTAACTTTTTAGACAGTCCTAGATCTGAGATGTAAGATTGCATATTTTCACCAATACGTTGGTCTAGCAAAATATTGCCACTATGCAGATCATTATGTATATATCCTGCTAAATGAATCTCATATAAATTAAGTGAAATATCCAAAAGTATTTTTAATTTAGTCTGCCAGGTTAGATTTCGAAAATTTTCCATTAAAAATTTACTAAGGCTTCCATTATTAGCATATTGAAATACCATTAGATATTCATTTGTTTCAGTGTTTTGAGTTAATCCATATACCCTAAGATTATTACCACCCGTTATACAAGTCACATGATTGTTAAACTTAAATTTTTGCGTAAATGAGTTAGTTTGATATGCGGTTAATAACCTTATCACAAAGAATAATGAACTAACTTACTTCTTCAAGAATATCATGAGAATTTTTCTTAGAACCAGACAAAGTCTTGAGTGCAACTTTACTAGATGATTCACGTGATCTTAAGTAGTCATAATCGAATTTCTCAATTTTTCTTTTTTTCTTAGCAACGGTACTAGATGATTCAGGTGATCTTAAGTAGTCATAATCGAATTTTTCAATTTTTTTTATACCATCTATCCAAATTGTAGAATATACAGAGCCAAATCCACCTTTGCCAATTCTGATGATATTTGTTAGTCGGTCAAAAGGAATCCACTCAACCATACGTTCGTATGCATAGTTCTAAGTTGAAACCCCTTCATGCAATTATCAATATCAATATTTCCACTTGTCCATGCATGCGTTGTTATGTCAGGATCACATGTTTGACACCATGCTTTATTCGTGTTATTTTCATTACAGTGTGCACATTTTCCATATTCAAAATTTCTTTGGTATTTTTATTTTTTATTTATTATTTTTTTTGTTAGCGTTAGTTTTTTTCAATTTATGTGATTCTTAAATTCGATGCGGTCATCATTATACTCACCGACTAAGTGATTAATTAATGAGTAAATAAAATATTCTGAACTTCAATTAGTTATTTATATAAATTATTATACTCACTCACTTAATTAGCAAAAAAAAAAAAATAAATGGAATTAAATTTGCGCAATTATGATCTTCAAGTTAATAAATATCGCGGATGACCGTGAAATTTGGATAGTCCTTAGTCAGTAGATGCAAAATTTTCAGCATCATCCGCGACAATAAATATATAACATTTATACTCACGGGCTATATGCATTAATAAATGTGGATATATTAATAGGGCACAGCTTATTCATGAATTTGAACATATGAGTGTATGTTTTTTTTAGCGATACTCATATAGCTTCAAAAACAGCTCATCAAGTAATAAATGGTGATAAATAATTTTTATACTTGCCCACTAAATTATCAAGTAAAGATTAAATAAAGGTATTGAGTAATAGAAATTATTAAGAACTTGAATAGCTTATTTTAAATGAATCGAACAATGAATAAAACGCGCTCATGGAGGTTTTATGCTGATAGTCAAATACTTGTGGTTATTAAATAATCATAGATCAATTCAGACGTATCTATAATAATATTATCAATACGTTCTTTGCAAAAATCTGTCAAAATTGAACTTGCTAAAAATAAGCAATTTAACAGTGCTGATAATGTACTATTAAAATACAATATAAGTAATTTATTAGCATTTGATTACTATAATTAAATCTTATAAAAATATTTGTCAATTATTATGCTAATAAAATGCTAATATTAGCAATACATTATCAATATTTTAGTAATAATAAAGGCCTAAAATTACCATTATTTAGGCAATTTATTAGGTATTTAAAATGAAATAATCTTGTAATAAATTATTAAATTTGCTAACTAGTACTATATATTGCTCATGATTGGCAAATAATTTAATATCTCGAAATTGTTGGATTTTTGTTAAGAACTTTATTCATACATTAGAGATGGTCAAGGAAATTTACTTTTTACGTAAATGTTAAATCATGCTATGCTATTAGCAGTGTTGTCACCGGAAGGTCACTGGAAGGCCACTGGAAAAAAATCAATAGAGTCACTGGAACTTTAAGTTCCAGTGACTCTATTAATTTTCTTCCAGTGACCATCCAGTGACCTTCCAGTGACAACACTGCTATTAGTTATAAGTATATATGATTAGTAAACTGTCGCAAATCGTGATTTAACCTCTACGTAATACTGTATTTGCGCGTAATAACGCCCTCCTGAGTTATTTTGAAGCGTGCATGCGCTTTGTTTCGAGTAAAATTATAAATTTTTCAAAAATTAATATTTTATAAACCAAGTCATAATTACTAAACTGAACCCATCATAAAACGCATTAATTTACATAAAAGGCGAATGCGCGTTACCGGTATTTGGCGATATTTTGGATAATTCACTAATTTTTGAAAAAGGCAAAATTAAAATTAACTCCTTGGCCCGCTATTTCGCGCAAATACGGTAAGTAAATTACCTTGCCAATCTTTTATTTACGTACAGTACATTTAACTGATTTGATCTATGATTATTTAATGTCCGACTTAATCGCAAGTATTTGATTATCAAAATTTTGCTTGTTTGTGCCGAACACTACCTATTATAAGTTTGAATTATATTTTTGTTTGTATAGAAAATTTTTAACCCGAATTTTTTTAATGATAATATTTGAGGCTAATTTAAGGTTTGGAAATGGATATTGAGGTGTGGATCATTTACTCAGAGCCACACACCAATACCTGCATGTTGTAAAAACTATAGGTGCGTTTTAGTAATGGATATACTCACTTTCTAAATTATCAGATCAATTAAAAATTATGTGCGTTAGTAATGATTACTAGTCTCTCGATTGATGAATATTATTTATACACACCCACTAAATTGGTATAGTAATAGTAAATATTTAGAACTGAATAATATTTTGAACGTAAAAATTAATAAATAACTTATATACTCACAAACTAAATTGATTAAAATGAAATTAATGAGTGCCATAAAAATATTTGTTAACTATTTGACTAATTCTTAAATAAATGATCTTTAATACTCACTAACTAATTAACGTGAATAAAACAATTAAATAAAGAACTCTGAATTATATGTTAAGTACATTAATGAGTAATTTATTATTATACTTACTTGCTAAAATAACATGAAAAGATGAAATTAAATAAGATAAATATTAACAAGTTAACTATTGATTAATAATGCATACCGACTGATTTATAGCGTAAACATGAGCCATAGTATAATAGTAAGTAATTGAGCAACTATTTTAAATATATCTAATGAATTTAATGTATAAAATCTACCGTACACAATTGCTTAATGTACTTTTTTTTTGCACATACAAGTCTTCGCATTCATATTTATAGATTTTATGCATTTAAATACATCTTATAATAAATTTCATATATACTCACAGACTAATTCAAGAAATAAATAAAATGTTTAGGCGATAATAATTTGTAAATTATTATTATTTCTAATAAATAGTTTTTAATACTTACTGACTAAATAAAGTAATTGTTTATTGCAGATTCTTATTCATCTATATAAATTGTAATTTTAAATAATAATATATAATTGAAAATTGTGCTTACTCTCTAAAAAATTAATTGATTTCAAGATATATTTAGTTTTTGAAATTAAAAATTCAGCTGTAATAATGAGATATCAACAGATAATTCACTTTTTAAGCCAATCTTCGAATTTATAATAATCTTCTACCACACCGGTTCCGTATCTGTAACTAATTGCCGTTTTAAAGATTCCTTCAGAATTACCTGACTCACTGCCTTCAAATAATATGTAAAAGCTTTATGTTTATCGATTTCGACTCCAATTCCTAAATAATAGCAATAGCCAACTTGATACATTCCGTTAGGATTATTCATGTCTGCAGATTTTTGATAATAACTGAATGCCTTGCTTTCATCCTTCCCAACACCAATTCCATATTCATAACAATAACCAAGCCAAAATATTTCATCCGGATCATTCATGTCGGCTGGCTTTTGATAGTCAATGATATTCGGCTGATTAAAAGTATCGGTGATTTGAATAATTTCATCTGATGTGTTACAATCTTTTGTATTTGACATTTAGACGTTACTTGAGAAGGAATAATTTCAAATACTTTCAGTAAATAACGATAATTTATCTTAAATCTATATTAAATACTGTTTCATGTGGTACGTTCATATAAGTTTATCATATCTTAAGTTTATATTAAGTACTGTTTCATGTGATATGTTCAATATGCTTACCAGCACGTACGGTGCAGAAAATCTATAAACTTCATCCACTTTATATAGAATAAAAACGGCCAATACATTGGATATAAGCTAAATTCAGTAGCGGCTTATTTTAAGTTTCAGCCATATGCATAAAACAGCTCCTATTCCATAAGTACATATACCGTAAAAGGTCATATACAAGATCCAGACCCACCCTCATTTTTTATACAAATTTAATTGTTTGGTGGAATGTAAGAGACCCGGATCTTGTATATGACCTTTTACGGTAATATTTTTAGTAAATAACGATAATTTATCTTAAATTTATATTAAATACAGTTTCATGTAGTATGTTATACAAGTTTATCATATCTTAAATTTATATTAATTACTGTTTCATGTTGTTCACGCAAATTCATATTTAAAAACTTCATTACTTTAGGCCACGCAAAGTTAATTTTTCGTTTTGCATTACCCGCCGTCCCATTTTTTAATTTTTTCAATTTTTTTTTTTTTTAGATCCCAATTGTGCCAATTGTTCGATTTTTGACATCTTTTTTTCGCTATTTTCATCCGATGTCACCCGATGGAGACCTTAATTTCCGTAATTGTCTGACAGGAAAATATGACTGCCGGGCCAATTTTTTGATTTCTTATTGTGTAAAATGAAAAATTAACCTTGTGTGACCTTAAATGTGAACGTTATTCTATTTGCAGTTAATTAAAAAAAAAATCCGTCCCGAATTTTGAAATCCATGTAATGCAAAACAAAAAATCAACTTTGCGTGGCCTTATATAGAATAAAAAACGACCAGCACATTGGAGACAAGCTAAATTCAGAGTGGCTTATTTTAAGTTTCTGCCTAATGCATAAAACAGCTCCTATTATATTAGTACATATTATTCTCGGCGTATTATCTCAATGCCTATCACTCTATTGAGATTGATAATCTATGAAATTTATCTTCAATAAGCCACCAATTTATGCGTAATCTTAACATGGAGATTAAACTATAGTGGAATTCATAAGGCCACAAAATTCCGGTTCGGGATACATCGGGCATCGGAATCATAGTCGGCTGGATCGGAATCGATCATCTTTGCCCCAAGATCATAAAAAATCTTACTAATAAATCATATCCATTCACTAAGTAAAAAATGCCAAGCTGATAATTTTGCTATAGAACTGCTAACACTAGGGTTAAACGCCGACCTAGATCCAACGCATCCGACCGGAAATTTGGAGATGGCCCTGTAAAAATCGTATAGTGTGAGCCCCGAGATTTATCCCGACAACACGTGATGATCGAGGTGGTGTAGCATCGATTTCGCGATAAGTTACAAATTGTGCTTCCCGTGGTTAAAACGGTTTTAATGGTTTTAATGGTTTTAATAGCTTTAATGGTTTTAATGATTTTATTGATTATAATGAATTTACTGATTTTAATGGTTAAAAACATTAAATGGGATGGATTAATTGGATTTAATGATGAAAATGGTTTTAATCAATTTAAGGGATAAAGGGTTTTAACGGTTTCTATTGTGAACCTTGGAATCCGACCTACCGACTACGCCTTATGATAGCCGAAATCACGGGACTAAATGCAATTTATCGTATTTATCCGATAAATTAGATTTATGCGATTTATTGATATATCAGCTAAATCAGATTTATGCGTTTATTAGATATATCAGCTAAATTAGGTTTCTTGCATAAATAACATTTAGTTGTAATACTATATCGTTTATTATAAATAAAGGCCTTGCGCCCAGAGAAACAGGACCAGTTGTTTTGGAAATCGATAACTATTTTCCTGCTACCCCCCCACATTCATTAAATAAACTAACGATCTACTTATAAGTGGCATAGTAGCACGATCTTTCGTTCGTATTTCCTGTGCACGTGATTGTAACGTTACGCTGTCCAGCTATTTCTCGACGTACTGAGACTGCCGTGGTTGTTGTGTTCAGTATCCCGACGGACTGAGGATTACTGTGATTGTTTGTTGTAGAGAGTTACCTCGAAGTATTGTCGACCGAAGCCTTAACTTACCCACTCGCCGAATCTAACACGCCTCCTTCGATAGGTCGTCCGGATTTTGTTTGTTTGGTTTTAGGTTGACCCGGAAGAGCTGATTCCCTGGTGTCACTATGTAATGAAAAGTATATAATAAAGGCCTTGCGCCCGAAGAGACATCACCAATTGCTTGGTTATTCTTAATTATCTTCCTGTTACCCTCACATTCATTGAAAACCCACAACGATCTACTACTAAGTGGCATAATAGTACGATCACCGTCTGTAACTCTGTGCACGTGATTTTGCTGTTACTCTGTCCGGCTGTTTCTCGACGTACTGAGATTGCCGTAGTTATTGTGTCCAGTGTCCCGACGTACTGTGATTACTGTAGTTATTGTTTGTTATCTCGAAATATCTACGACCAAAGACTTGAATTATCCACTCGACGAATCTAACACGCCTCCTTCGATACGGTTGTCCGGATTTTGTGTGTTTGGTTTGGTTGGTTTTGGGTAGACCCAGAAGAACCGAATTTCAATAGTTTTCGATAATATAATTTCGGCCGATATATTATCGCGGTATGTTTTGTACTGGCCGAAAATTATATTATTGAAAACTATACTTTTATTACCGAAAAATAATTACCGAAATTTGCTGACGAACATCACAAAATTCATCACGTGTCCCACTAATTTTCAAATCAGCTGTAACGTTACAGTAAAATTTATAATATTGTCGTATATGTAGTATCGGTCTCCGAACCGGGCGGTAACGAACTAAGGATCCAATGATTTTGATCAGTCTCAGGTTACATTCAAAATAAAATCTATAAAAATTTTTTCTTTCCAGCAATGATCGGCAATAATGAGGTCTAATTCTTACAGCTGATTTTAAAATTAGTGGGACACGTGAGAAAATTTTTTGATCCGCAGTAAATTTTCGGTAATTACATTTACCGTAAATTTCGGTGCAAGGTACCCGGGTATTTTACATTCCACGTAATAACAAACCTTGATTTATACCCCGGGTATATTGGGCGGAACAGGGTATATTGCATGGGGGGTATCTTGTAAGGAGCGTATATTAGCCCATAAGTAAAAAAAATCATTATTAGTAAATCGGCCTTTGATTTGTACCCGGGTTGCTTACAAACCACCACAACAAATAGCCTTGAAATATACCCGGAACAAATCAAAGGGGGTGCCGATCAAGGGGGGTACCTTGCACCGAAATTTACGGTTAGTGTTCCGCAAAAGATCCGGGTCCGGTCCGGGTCCGGTCCGGTCCGTATACCGGACCGAATCCGGATCTTTATTAAGATCCGCCTGGTCCGGTCTGAAAAATAAGCTAGCTTTTCTGTTGGGTCAAAAATGTTCATAACGTAGGTAAAAAAAAGTGACATAAAAGACGAGCAGAGTCATCAAAGAGATATGGAGGGCAATATTTTTTTCTAGAGAGTTTGTTTTTAGAGACGGACCGGATCCGGATCCATAACTTGGATCCCGGACCGGACCCGGATCTTTAAAAATACCCGCCCGGTCCGGTTCATACGGAACACTATTTACGGTACCGAAAATTTTATAGTATAATTTTCGGCCGAAATTATTATCTCGGACTGATCCGGGATGTTTTGTTACAAAACATCCCGGATCAGTCCGAAAATCAAAACAATCAATATAAAATTTTCGGTAAATGCGGATCAAACTCACGTGTCCACTAATTTTGAAATCAGCTATAATATTAAATTAATAAAATAAGCGAAATCCAAATTCTAATCATTATATAACCAAAATTCTCCGTAGCAGGTCTTACTATTTTAACCAAAGGAAATATAGATTAGACGATGAATCTACAATTAGTGGGACAACGTGAAAAATTTTTGTTGATCCGCAGTAAATTTTCGGTAATTATATTTACCATGATTGGGGGATGGCTAAAGCCAGGTGCGTTTATATGTTTTTGATTATTTAATTAAAATTAGGTAAGGGTTAGTTAGGGGTTAGGGTTAGGGCTTGACTTATAAGTAAAATTGTCTTCCCGACATTTTTTATTAATGTTCCTATACAGGTTTAGACACTCGTTTTTTGTATTTTCGGCGTTTTTCACTTTTTTCTTTGTTTTTGTCTCGTCGGGCTGATCCGTACAGATCAAATTTTACGATTTGATTGGCTTTCTATCACGTGAACGCACCTGGCTTTAGACGACCCCCATGATTGTTTTGATTTCGGACTGATCCGGGATGTTTTGTTACAAAACATCCCGAATCAGTCCGAAAATCAAAACAATCAATACCGTGATAATATTATCGAAAAACTATAAAATTTTCGGTAAATATAATTACCGAAAATTTACTGCGGATCAACAAAAATTTTTCACGTTGTCTTTGTCCCACTAATTTTGAAATCAGCAGTTCAAAACGGACGATAAATTTTACAAGAATATTCTATGCTAAATAAATTTCAATCGGATAGTGAATTATTATAATTATTTATTCTATAGCATTAAATTACTGATGGTTGGTTGTCATTTACAACTTTGATCTTATCTTAGTCGGCCTGGCCCGTCGACCCGCTCAGCCGATGGGCCGGAATCTTCCAATTTAATGACATCCGAATCTCTATAAAGTGATGTATTAATCTTTATAAAACAACCAAAATTAGAATCAAATAAAAAACCCTTATATGTTCGAGAATTGTAAATATATTCATATCCTTTTTTATCCTTTTTTGATAGAAATCTCGCCAAAACTATTGTTCATTATATCATTTCATCAGCATTTTCAAAATAAAAACCGAACATACGAGGACAATAACCTACTAAAATCATATTTGAAGTATATTTTACACCCTTTTTTATTACTGTCTGCGGTATATATCATTAAAGTCGATAAAATGATACCTCCAATATTTTGAGGAAAACTATCAAAATTTTAAATTAAAATAAAAAATAATACAATAAAATTATTATTGTATGGGTCTTATTGACAATAAAGATGCCTGACGAAATGTTTTTTGCGTTGACGAAATGGTTTCGTCATGGTTTCGTCATGACGAAACCTTGACGATTGACGAAACCCCCGACGATTGACGAAACCTATGAAATTGACGAAATCTATGACGAATTGACGAAATCTATGACGAATTGACAAAACATATGACGAATTAACGAAACCTTGACAAACCTTTAACAATTGATAAACCTTGATAAATCGATTCAGGAACCCCTTTAGCATAATGATCTTGGATACACTAAACCTTAAATTGTTTCAAAAGAATGTTATTTCATTATAAGGTTTCATTGGCTTTTTCTTTTTTCTTCTTTCGCATGTTACGTGTTCAAATTTATGTCGGGTTGATCCGGAATAGTCAAATTGTGCACGCGTTTGTTTTCGTCTATTCCGAACATGTGGAAACCAATGTTTAAATCGACCTTGGTGCACTAATTAAAAATGAAGGGATCGAAATGTTACATATAATGAGCACCAATCTATCGCTGTAGTCTCCAACAACAACACCTTAACCCTAAACTTCTATCTTTACGCGCTTTGTTTATTTACAAAATTAATTTCCTTTTTGATTTGTTATTCGTAAATAAGTAAAATCACGATGGTTAACAAGAATGTAATGGATATCATATTATTATCCAACCTATATTGATTCTCTATCGCTGCTATTAATTATGCATTATCGCTGTTCTGTTAAAGCATCGTTTTTTAGCTCTTATCGTTATTGACCGCGACTTTCCTATGGAATTGCCTAAAAGGTTAATTAGGTTATATTCTTTTGTTGGTGATACTATATTAGACCCTTTTACGGCTTATTAAAACACTTCTTAATTTTTATAAACGCGGTAATTAACTCTATCTTGTATGAATATAACTCATCAGGTTTCGTCATAGGTTTCGTCAATTCGTCATAGGTTTCGTCAATTCGTCATAGATTTCGTCAATCGTCAGGGGTTTCGTCAATCGTCAATACGTCAATTGGAAGTCACCTGACGAAATGGTTTCGTCATTCGTCAATGACGAATGATTCGTCATTCGTCAGGCATCTTTAATTGACAACCCGTGCTTTTTACTTTTACACTCGGTTATTGCACGGGATTGTACGTCAGACACCATGCAATAACTATAATGTATTAAACATAATGAATCAAAGTTTCTAAATAATTATATAATCATAAAATTATATATACAAATATTGCATTGGAGATTCGTTAGGGGATTCTTCATAAAACCATTTCATAATTACATATCGAAAACACTATAGTCAAAATGATTAGCTTTTACGAATCTAATTTTACGGTCAGACCTCCCTAAATGCAACCCCTCTAAATGCACCACTAGGAAAGGTCTCCTAAATGCATATCGTTACCTGGACCCAACTAATATTATACTTATAGATTTTACCTCCCTAAATGCCAAATCCATCTAAATGCAAGATTAACTAAACTTTTACATATGGTTCCGTCACAATGTATATAGTATAGTCTGACTATAATCTATTTTAAATTGCAGGTTTTCATTTAGCAACATTCATATAAATATTGCATATAATTATAGTTTTCCACTCAATAAAATCGTGAACAGTCTCACTGCTTAAAAAAACCACACCAAAAAGGCTACTATAATTTATCTGCACTCTTCATGTATAATACAGGACTAATACTGTAATACTGTACCAATTTCGCACATCATGTGATCTTATAAAACCAATAAAAATTTTTCGTTAAAAAAGAAATCCATAATTAGATGTGTTATTGTCTTGTTAGGTTAGGGTTTGATGGTTATACAAGGAAAGCATGCAGCTTCATAGACAAAATTTTTTGAGTTACAGATGATTTTGGATTGTTTGTTTTTTATTGCGTTTTATTTTACATTACACCCGATCATGAAATTTGATTGGTTAGTAAAATTGTTTTTAGAAAGGCATTTTAAATACTATTATGTATAATAAACGTACAACTCCGTAAAACTGTAATATAACAAAAAGGGGTATGCGCGGGGGTCAATTCCGGGCGGGCACATAATTACGTAGTGTTACAATCAGCCTCATGGTCTTTATTTAATTTCCTTTTATATCAATATATATATATATTTTAAAAACCTTTTTAAGTTACGATCATCACATATGTTCAATGATAAATGTAAACGGTAATAAATTCTTAATTACACGAATTACTTATTAGGAAATCAATTAATATTTCAGCGTTTTAGAAATTTATTAAAAAAAAAAAAGCTAGGATTACAATTTTCGTGATATAGTATATGTAATCTATAGGAATATATTATGAATAGTAATATAATATATTAACTATATTGTAAATTAAAATAAAAAATTTTAAGCTTTAACAACACCCAGTACATATCTACAATTAGGACATGCATGAGTTTTATCCTTAAAACTAGGTGTAATAAAAGGTATTACTGCAAGTGGGAAAAATACTAAGCATAAAACTATAGCGATCATCATTCCAGTTGATCCGACTTCTTCCGTTACTACAGTAACTACGCTTTTATTGCAATGTGGACAAGTTACTGTCGTTGGTGTATGAGAAGTAATGTGAATATATCCTTGAGTCGGATTCATTGACCTCATAGTAGGTTGATCTTGCACTACATTAACATGTACTTGAGGTACAGCGTTAGTTTGTTGGTTAACGACTTGTACTTGAGGTAAAGGGTTTGACTGTTGTTGGTTAATGATTTGTACTTGAGGCATAGCGCCTGTCTGTTGTTGGTTTGGGACGCCACTCATTTGTTGTTGAAATCCCATGTTTGCTTGTTGATACGTGGATTGAGGGAATTGTGTTTGATCATGATTAACCTGTTGGGTGTATTGTTGCTGTCCTTGTATATATTGCTGCTTTTGTGAAAATTGATCTTGATTAACTGGTTGAATGTATTGTTGTTGTCCTTGTGCAAATTGTTGTTTTTGTGAAAATTGATCTTGATTAACTTGCTGGGTGGATTGTTGCTGTCCTTGTGCAAATTGCTGTTTTTGTAAAAATGGATCTTGATTAACCTGCTGAGTGGATTGTTGTTGTCCTTGCGGAATTTGATTTGGAAAAACTTGAAATTGTGGTGTTGAGGATTGAGTGAAAACTTGTTGTTGCGAGGGTTGATTAGAGAAAGCTTGTTGTTGTTGTGAGGGCTGATATTGTGGTGGGACAGATCCGGGAAACGGTTGATGTGGGGACGTAAATTGTGGTGGACTAGATCCGGGAAATGGTGGTGGAGGATCCGATGGTATTGACGAATGACCCATGTTAATTGGATGACTATTATTTTGAGAGCTGTCCTCGTTTTGAGTTAAGGAATTTTGAGTAAACCCCATTTTTTTATCTTTTATATTTAAAAATTATAACGAATAAACAATTTATTTATTTATTTTTTAAACAGTTAAAAAATTATGTAATATTTTTACACTGTACATACCAATATTAAATATATGTATATAATATTTCTGAAAAAAATATTAAAATTGCAATTAGATAAATGCTCTGCATCCACTTAATTACCATGACATTAGCGTTAACATGAACTCTCAATAAAGAAATTATCATAACAGATAATTTGTTAAAAGATTGACGAATGCTAATGTCTAGGTCATAATAATCATAATCATAATCATATTAATAGTAATGTTCTATATACATACGTGTTATATATGATATTGGCAGAATTAAAGAAAAAAATGAAAAGGAGGAAAAGAAGGGTAAACTCTTCAATTCATTTATTTATGCTTGATAGATGTATCACGTTGTTAATTATAATTGTGTTGCATAAGGATAATCTTAATGCATCTGAATTATATAGTGTACGTACGTACAAGAAAGTTCTGTTAGACTAATTTTAATAATGTAAATAGTGATGCATGTATGTCACACTTAAAAGCAATTCAATAATTACAGAAATTATCTCCCGAAGCGTAGCGGAAAATATTCAACATTTAGTAAATTTACATTTTTGATTAGTCATTAATTGACTTATATGGTATTAAAACAGAATTTTTTGTGTTCTACAAGCGAAACCGGTGCCACCGGCGTCCCTAGTTTGACAAATAGAATTCATTAAATCGCATGTTTCATTCAGATTGATATTCTCTTATGTAAACGCCATTCATTTATCTCCACTTTTCTATCATAAGTTTATGGTATTTTGGATTACAAGCTTGGCATCATATTTTATAAAATTCTTGTTGAATTAGATTTTCATATTAGTCATTTTCATGTAGCACTTTGCTTAAATATATAAATAATTTTTATACTCACCGACTAATTAATGAGTATAAAATAGTATAAATTCATGAAATTGAATAGTTTATTTTAAGTTCTTTGATCAATAAACGTTCTTATATTTGTAAACAATATTACCGTGAGTAAAATAGATTATTAAACATCAATATCATAAAATTAAATAACTTATTTTAACTACTATAAAGTCATTTGATGAAAAGCAGCCATATTAGTAAAATAATTCAATAAATGTTCCTAATGCTTATTATACGTTCAGAATTGACATATGCCATTTTTTGCAATATGCTATATATGATAGGTATAAAAATAAAAAAAAACAAAAAGCTAAAAAAAAAAAACAATTGCGTTCTTATTTATTTATTTTAATGGTACATGTAAAATTAAACAATTTATGCAATGCTATCATTGAATGAGAGAAAGATAATGCATAATATAGATTGTACCCGTTAGGAAACTTCCATACGGATACAGTATCTCATGCATAATTATCTAATAACAATAATCTGTCAATAATTTTGATGTTAGTTCACATTAGTGATTATTGCATTCGCTTTGTAATACACATATACAACGTCTAGTATGGCAAATGTTACTTTACGACATGAACAAGCCTTAGTTTTCAGTTTGTTCTGTTACAAATATAATTGCTATTTGTTTGTTCGGTTGCTTGTTTATGAATCGTTGATTATTTTTAATCGCGCGTGTGTTTTTTCAGTTACGTCTAGTGATCTTGTGATCTTGTCAAATTTTGCCTTGCCGCAGCATTTATTAAGGAGATAAAAGTGACACGTGGAATAATATCGAGTGATGGATATTCGTCATTTGTTGATATGATACCGGTATAAATCAATATCTTTACCGCATCTGTATTACATATAATTATTGTGACAGATTAAAATGAAATCAGATTAAAATGAAATTTTTTTATTTTTTAAGCAAAATTTTAAAATTTTTTAGGGGACATTTTTAGAGGGTTTTTTTAGCATTAGGGTTAGGGTTTAGGGTTAGGGTTATTAATAAACGAGTATATGTTGGTTTTATAAGCTTTAAAGGTGAGCAAGAGAGGTCCCCAGTTTCATTTTAATCTGATTTCATTTTGATCTGCCACAATTATTAATAATAAATTATTTATATAATTTTAAATTATAAAATGAGTGACAGAAAGGGAAAACCTGTAAACCATTTCACTCATTATCATCGCAGTGATATCTGTCTCTATAAGAATTAGGGGTATATGTCACCACGATGAAAATGAGTGAAATGATTTACAGGGCTTCCCTCTTAGTTACTCAAATGCTATCATTAGCCAAGTTTATTCCTGACCATCACATTCCGTATCCTGATGAGTTTGAAAAATTACAGCATAAATTCTTCGATAGGATAATCTTCAGTTTTAATATTAGTTCTTCAATATTTCCAACTTTAATTACCGTAAAATGCATGAAGAATCCAATATTTTGAACTTTAGATTTTCATTTGTACTTGTATGGTTTCACAAAAGTATCAAATAACGAACGACTGACTCATCATATTTCTATTATTTTTTTCGATTATTCATTTACTATCATGTCAAAGGTTTAGGTGAAAGAAATGAATGAGCTAGCGAAAAAGATGATCAAAATTATAATTCAAGTTTTATCTTATTTATATATTTTCTCTATGAAATCAATCAGTCAGTTTGAATTTAACGCATGTCATATTCCGATCGATATAAATTTAAAATGACGTGCTAAATCGAAATCAGCATAAATCATGAATTGATGAATTGACATATAACATATATAGGATATCACTTTCATTAATATTTGTCATTTCCGGAGACGCACGTATCAACAATTGCAACCCATTAAATTATCAGTAAAAATTCAATTAACGATGTGTAATTGCAATTTTTGTTTTGCTATAGCTTTATTAAGATGTAAGTTTCAGTCATGTATTTGAAATTAGTCGCACCCAAACATTTGAAAGTTAATCGGCATTTTATGATAAGGCACATCCAATTAAAATATTAGCACACATGGGTTTTACTGTAGAAAAAATAATATTTTCAATACTCTGTTGGTAAATTGGTATGGAGATGTTATTGGCTTGGATGCTTAGTTTGGCTCAAAGAAGCCATAATCAAACTATAACTAAATTATGGTTCAAGCTATTGGCTACAATTAAAGCCAAAGTCAACAGCTATTCTTTTGCAACTTTAAGCAATTTTTAAACAATAACTTAAGCAACGCTTAAGCTATAACTTAATCTATTAGCTTGGCTTAATTTTAGCTTAGCTTCAAACCGTGGCTAAAGCTGCCTTCAAACGAAGCCATTAACATGCTTAACTTAAAGTTATCTTTGTTTCTATTTTTTTTTTTATTTATCGCTTATGCATAAATTATTGCCGTTTGCAGGTCAAAAAAGGCTCTATGTAGTTCTTGTTTGTAATTTTACCTTTATTGGTTTACACAATTTGTATTTATCAGGTTATTAAAAAAAAGAAATCGCCTGATTATCTGATTCCTTCATTTGGCAGTGCCAATATAATGAGTGATGATTTATTCCTCTAGCTTAAATTTTAACGTCATAATCCTAATTTCTATTAAATTTTTTTATGTTAAGATTCTTTTTTTTGAGTCTGTATCACTTGTATAATAATGATAAGTATTTCGTGAATGATTCGATGTGTAACTTGTGGATTTCGCACATTTATCATTTTTAATGGTAATCTTCTGTGCACATAAAAAGTTATAATATGAGTGAACAAGGGGAAAAGGTGCAAGTAACACAAATATTGTACAATTTTTACAATCAAATTTTAGATCAGGATGATCTTAAAATTTGATTGTACAATATTTTGTGTTACTTGCACCGTTTTCACCCTCGCTCATTCATATATAAAATATATAAATTAAATTTTGCAAGTGATACAAAACAAAAAAGAAAGTTAATGAAATCACTATAAATTTTCACTTCATTAGTTCTCTAAGGCAGTGTTAAACCACACATTCTAGTGCTTTTTCACAATAACCTTATATAAATAAAGTTTATATTTTTAAAATTACTCAAATAAATTTATTATTGTATTTCTGATTGTATCTTAAATAAATACATGAGTTTTTAGTAATCATGAATATATATCAAAATATTACAAGAGATAAATTGTTTGCAAATTGCGAAGTTTAAATTAGAAGATAGTTTTCAGGTTATAAGGTTTTTTTTTTGTTTTGAAAAAAATATAAAAATTTCATGCACTACTTCAGAAATGAAATTAATATAGTTCGTTCAAATTAGATTCATTCGTAGCTGTAAAGGAATAATTTTAATTTGGCTTAATGTTATTTATATTGGCATCAGGAAAATATGCGAATATTACCATGAACTTTTTTATCAGTACATATAAACATTATAGTTATATTTACTATTATACAGTAGATTTTGTCGAAAGGCAAGTTGTTAAATCATATGAAATTGGTGCAAGTGTTTGTTTGTGCACAAGGAGCAAATATTGATTGCATTTAAATGTGTGTTTGCGGTTAAAACCGTAGCTTGAAACATTATCTAAATTTGTTTCAATCCTTTGATTACTGTAAATCATTCCTGTTTATTTATTGCTCATGCGACAGTCTCGTTTGTTGCCTTATTAATGCAATATTGGGCTTACTACTTAATATATGATCAACTTATTTCATTGACTTAGAATTATCAATTCAAACTAGAACTAATTTACAATGTCATACCTTATTAATCTACTAATCTTCATTGTTAGTACACCCAATATCTAGATTTACTCGTATTATCAATGGTCTGTTTGTGATTGCATCATCCACATTTCTTGACTTTTGGCTTCTGTACATAAAAATTTATTCTCGGAAAGTTTTATTAATTCAAATAATCGTAAATTTTCTTATTAACTAGAAATACAAGTTCATAAAATGCATGGCTACGCTTAGAATATATGCAATAAACATCGAATTATTCTGTTTGCCATGAGAAATCAAGCAAGATTCTAAAGATTAAACTTATACCATATTTTCGCGGAATAACGCGCAGGGGTGTAATTTCGAATTTTGGCTCGAATTAAGCTTAATCCGGGCCAAAATTCGAAATTATACCCCTGCGCGTTATTCCGCGAAAATACGGTAGTAAAAGATTGGTAAACAAACAAGTTACAGTGATTATTTGTTAAAATAAATTACATGTATTGTTGATGAATTAATGCCTTATGCTTTGAACATGAAATACGATTGTAATCCTGGAGTATCTATAAAGTCACATTAGGGTTGTTAATCGGACCGGACTGGACCGACAGTCCTTCGGTCCGTCCAGGGATCGGATCGGTACGGTCCTTTTTAGGACGGACCGAAAGGACCGTCGGTCTAACAGTTGATATCAAATATTATCATGATAATACGCATTTTGAAACAACTATAAAATGTTGATTTTGGTTAAAATTCAATTACAAACCCCATTAGTTTGTTAAACAAGATTAAAACCACGTTTAATGGGCTGTTGTTAACGTTAATAAAATAGAGAAATTTATTAATGACAGCAATGGCGTGATCAGTTGATTTACAATTTGCACTGTATTTGTGCGAAATAACGCCTATGGGCATTATTTTGGAACACGAGTTTGAAACAAGCTAATGATTAATTTAGCCGAGGATTTTTAATGATAAAAATTATAATTTGCATTCGACTAAATCAACTATTAGCTTGCCCCAAACTCGTGTTCCAAACAACGCCTATTTGCAAATACAAGATTATCTAGCTATTCTGTCTACTAGTGTTCCATGCGAACAACTATTTAGTTAGCTGGATTAACAGTTACTAAATCACGAAATTCTCTTGATAATAAAACAGTTCGGGCTGTTTTGTGTTTAAAATCTTGGTTTACTGAAGACTTACCATTTTAAATTTTAATTTTACAAAAAATTTTTTTTCCTGCTAGCAGGTTTTTTTTTATATACGTAATTTTATGGGCTTATACCCTACAGTACCGGACAGCAAAAACCATTCAATTTTTTTTTAGGCCGCCAAATTTAAGAATTTTATAACAATTCTGATTGGCTAATTTTTGTGTAACAAAATTTTGATAGGTTAAAAATATAAAATTGATTTTTTTTATATAATAAGCGACAAATTTTGGATTTTTAATAATAAAAATTAACCAATCAAATCACGAGCACGTGATTAGTATCAATCAGATTGGTCAATTGTCCTGCGCCAAATTTCTGCTTTACTATTAAAGTTGCTGAACTTTAAACCCTTATAACTTCTTTAAAAAGCAAGATATCAAAAATCTGTCTTACAGATATGTAGTTTAGGTTACAAATAAAAAATTTGTAAAAGGGATTTTTAAAATAATTACTTGTTGTGAAGTTATTAGACTTTAAACAATGCTGAAAAAAATAGATGGTTTTCACTGTCCAGTACTGTATAAGAAAAATGTACCATATAGGCACGGGATGGAATCGGATAGGCACGGGCCATTTTGGCATGGGTCAAGGTCCGGATTTGTACGGATATGGCCCGAGTTGGTTCAGATTCGGTGGACCGTGTAGGACCGTGTGCCCATGCCAATTGGACCATAAATGGCTCAGGTTTTGCAGCAGTTTACTAGCCGAATCGGCACGGGATTTGGCATGGGTAATGAACGTAAATTTACGCGCCACCGCGATAATGATGTGGATTAACTATTAAAACATAAATTTACATAAGTAATCAAAATAAGATGGACAAGCTGCATATGAAGCAAAATTTTGTAAGAAATTTTTTTTTGTTAAGACACACAGAGAAGCTTCATTAGTGAAATCATAAAAAAAATCCTTTACTTATCTTTCGCTCTCCACGAAACAAGCCAACACGTGTTTAACGTATCATCTGAACGTGCCATTTCATATGACGTGATATTACGTGCCATCCTTTGCAGTAATGTCTGTGCCATTTTTACTGTGCCATTCTGTAAACGTTCCTGTACATGCCACAAGATCCGCACCATTTCGAGCATTCCCGACACCAACCCGTACCACAGCCTGTACCACTTTTCTTATAGGGATAAAATACATATAAAACTTTTATACTACTGTATAACATTTTACCGATTAAAATTTTTTTTAATTTTAACTTGGAAATAACCCGATACTAGTACTGTAGTATACTTTATATTTATATTTTTTTATTAAATATATTAGGTTTACAAATTTTTAAGTATTTAACAGACATGTAAATGCTAAAAATAAAAATATTATATTAATAAATATTTTTTTCTATACAAGTAACATCTAATCGTTTTGTTAATTTACTTTAATATTTCATATATTAAGACAATTCTTGTTTGAATCAGTACAAGATTGAACATTTGGCATGCCCAAATTATATTATTCAATCAAATTATCAAATGTTAAGTGGTCAAAAGTGACAAACTATCTTTTTAACTGATTTTAACTATAATGTTCATATTTCGCAGTTAATTAAATGATGTTATTTTGCTATATTAATATACTATACTATTTTCTAATCCATAAATTATGTATGACTAAAATTATCAAACGTATTAATTATTGCTCTCTTATAATATATAAGCAAAGATTATAAATTTGAAAAGCTTATTATAAAAGTATTAAAATTCTTTATACTGACAAACTTAATTTCATCGTTATAGCAAAAAAGTATTATATTGATCATTGGTCTGTCTGGTCTAGCTCTATTCGGTCCTATTCGGTCCTGAACTGCAGTCCAGTCTGGTGTCTTAAAAAGACTGGGCAGTCTTTTAACCAGGACGGACCAGACAGACCAATTAACAGGCCTAATTGGAATTTGTTATTCAATATGTATCAAACAGTGTTTCAGCCTAAACCTCCACCCTAAGTCCAAAACTTTTCAGCCCTAGAATATCGGTATCACCCGAAATCCTAAATTTCAAATTCCGAAACTCTGAACAGGCGAAACTTCTGAAATTGGAGAAACCTCCGAAATTGGTCAAAATCGAAACTTCTGAAACTTCTGAAAACGCGCAATAAAAAAAAAATAAAAAATAAACCAAAAAAAAATAAAAATAAAAAAATAAAAAATAAAACTTTACTAAAAAAAAATTTCATATTTAAAAATAAAATAAATTAAACCTGAAAAAAATTAAATAAAAATAAAATTAAAAAAAGAATATTTCTAATTTACACCACAGGTGATTATCACCTATAGTCAATTTGCCAATTAAAATTCAGGATCAGATGTAATATGTAAATCAATCTTTGTATAACAAAAACAAAGAAATTTTTAAAAAATCGCTAAAATTGCTTCTAGCTTAAAAACTTGCCTATAAAACTACTTTTTTTTATGCAAAAAAAAAATTTCTTGTAAAATTTTGGTATAAACTATACCCCCTGCCCCATCCCAGTTCTTACTCTTACCCTAATATTAAAAATATTTAACTTTTACTTAATAAAAATTGTTTGTTTTTATTTATTTATTTATTACAGGTGATAATCACCTGTGGTGAACATTAGTTAATTTCTTAAAAAAAAAGCAAAGAAAATTAAAAAAATAAATGTTGCGATAATTAAAAATAAAATAAATTAAACCTGAAGAAGAAAATTAAATAAAAAATAAAGTACGACAAAAAATTAAAAATTTTTATAAAATAAAGAATAAAAAATAAGTGAAAAAGCATTAAAAAAGATTAAAAAAAATAAATGAAAAAGCATTAAAAAAGATTAAAAAAAAATAAAAAAATAGAGAATTGAAATTTATGAGTATAGCGATAATGTATATCTGATATAGCATATATATGCATATACGTACGTATGTACAGTATGTACTAGGCTCTGCAAGCTCTATTAAACATAATGCCAAATATGGCATAAACACTATGTTTTAATAATGCACATGCTGGCTCTTGCAGAGCCGCAAAATTTATATTTTGATACTTCTGCACTTACTTTTTTGATACTTCTAAATGTATCCCAAAAATTTTATTACTTTTTTGAGACACGCCAATTTTAAAAAGTCACGTGTCCACAATTAAAATCGACCAATAGAATTGCAGATAAGATTCTAATAAAACGCTTAAAGTTTTTTTAATCAGAACTAATTTTTTATTATGTTTTTATTATTTGAATTTCTAATAAGAGTTGCAGAGATGAAAATTACCATTCCAATAGTAGTAAACACATCAAAATTGGCTTAATGTATCACAAGTTATGAGTAAAAAAATTTCGCGAATTTTTAGTTTTTTAAAAAGCTTTAAAAATTCGCAAAAATTTTTTTACTCATATCTTATAATACACTAAGCCAATTTGATGTGTTTACTACTATTGGAATGGTAATTTTCATTTCTACAACTCATATTTTTTTTTTAAACATTAGCCTGGTGATCATACCACTTTTTATTTACATAAAAAAAAAGTTACATTATCAAATGCTATTACTTTTTCCGGCATCTTTGCTTACAAGTAAAAAGTAGTTCGTCCAGTTACTCAAGGCACCTGTCCATGACCTGCCAGAGTAGAATTGACCTCTCTGTATATGTAGTTAAACAAACCTAGATATATATATCAGCAGCCAAGTTCTACAGTAGTTCTACAGCTCGTCATGACTACCTCTTTTCTTAAAAACTTCTTCTACCTAGATCCTGGCAGAACAGTTTGCTAACTAATATCTGCACAATAAAACTAAATATAAAAACAAAAAAGAAAAAAACGAAGGAGTGGAAAAGAGATGAAGATAAAGGAAAAAAGAAAAGGGGAAGTACTACACAACCTAAACAGATAACCAAATTCAAAAGGACAAGATGAAAAAAGCATAAAAAAAGAATATGGCCTGACATACATATAATAGAAAAAAAGGAAAAGAAAAGAAAGAAAATAGAAAAGAAAAATGAATATTCTAGAATATTCTACTAAAAGAATATTCAAGAATTTTCTTCGATAAAAATTATATAATACTGCGCAAGGAAACGCCTCGCCAGAGTATTATATGTATACAAAAAGAAATAAAAGAACAATCTAAAATTTAATCTCTGCAGATCTGCCTACTCCTATGCGCCACGTCTCATTACGCGTCCATTCCTGTTTATCCACCTGCAAGCCTTCTTCCCGATTAGGATAAGAACAACAGTGCCGATCTTTTGGAGGGGGTACGCTGAGTCTCCCACTTTTCGTTCAAAATTCCAGAAAAAAACTTCAAGTGAGAATATGATAGTGGGTGTATGGTCAGATATGTTCTTGTAACCAAAAACCTTAAAGAGTGTGTTAAAAAACTCATTTTTTTAGTTCACTACCTAGCCAGACTATAGTATCTTCGTTAACGAAAGAGAACTTCCGCTAGAATTTCTTGTACCAAGGGCATCCACTGCCAATTATCTTGCACAACTGATGCTTCTGGCTTGCGTGCCGAATATATAAAGGAGTCCCCAGACTGGGAAAAGCAGGCTGACCTTTATAAAAACCAGTATTAATAGCTGCTTTGTCTTTTACTAAAAAATTTTTGTTTTTCTTTTGTTCGAAAATTTGTACAAGTGATCGATGGGAAGAGTTGATTTTTGATCATATTAGAAATTTAAATAATAATATCATAATAAAAAAATTAGTTCTGGTTAAAAAAAACTTTAAACCTTTTATCAAAATATTACCTGCAATTCTATTGGTCGATTTTAATCGCAGTAGTCATGTGACTTTTTTAAAATCACCGTTAGAGATGCAAAAATAACATTCTACAATAAGATCTATAGCAGGTGATAAATTTGAAATATTATGTGTTGCTTTGGAATGTGCATGCACAATATTTTGAATCATTTTGGCAAATTTTGGTTATTAAAGAATCCTGCTTTTTGTTATATGGTTTATATATATTTAGAAAAGCGTTATTTTGTGACGCACATGGGTGTTATTTTAAGTCAAAACAACAATTTCAAACAAAATGAGAATATTGAAATAACATGCATGCACGTTATTACACGCAAATACAGTATTCATCATTTGTTTTGTCAATTCGTCATATGTTTCGTCAATTCATCATATGTTTCGTCAATTCGTCATAAATTTCATCAAACGTCAAGGGTTTCATCAATCGTCAAGGTTTCGTCATGATGAAACCTTGACGATATCATTTGTCATTGCAAAATAATTTTGTCAGGCATCATTAGATATAATCATCTGAGAATGTTGATTGGATACTTGATTCTATATATAAAAAACCTTCTAACTATATCATAAAGTTAACCCTAACCTAACCCTAACTATGAGGTAAAAATAATTTTTTGTTAGTGGTTTTATGCCTCTGGCCATTTATAGCATTTGATTGTTTTGATTACATAATATTAATTGGTTACATGAGATTTTGAAATCCGATAATATGAGGGTCACGTGGATTTTAGCATCATCTGATTTTATAAATTACCTGATATTTGTTTACTTTTTTGGCCAATCAAAATTATATGTGATTATATCGAAGGGGACAATTCGAGATCATTACTGGGTTTACTCTTCTTGAAACTACTCCATTTATTAATCAATGGAATTAAAAACAGCAAAAAAAAGTTCACAAAACAAGAACATAAATACTTATTTACCAAATTTCAATTCATTTCATTTGCATTAATCATTTTATCAGCTTGTGAGTATAAAAAACATTTATTTAGAGTTCTGACCTGGGTCGAAAAATACTGATCCAGGCGCCCTATGAAAACTCGATACATGGAAATGTATAAATACGAAATTGTATGCAGGTAAACACGGGTTTCATAATCACTACACAGAAACTGCACGGAAACTGATCATCCAAAAAATTTAATACACGTTATCATACGAAAAATTGAAATTCGTGCACTATCATGCATAGTATTATATCCATATATTGACATATATTAATCTTAATGATCCGTGCACTAACGTGCACAATCATTAAGATTCTTAACGATCATAATTTTCGTGTATTGATGTGCACAATCATTAAGATTCTTAATGATCATAATTTTTGTGCACAGACGTGCACTATCATTAAGATTCTTAACGACCATAATTATAATTTTTATGCTCTGACGTTAAGATTCTTAATAATAAAATTTCAGTGCACTGACCAAAATCATTAAGATTCCTTTTTAACAAATATTTCTGTACATGATGCTCATAATCATTACAATTGTTAAGACTCCTTAACAATTATAATTTCAGTTCATTAATACAGTAATATCATGATCATCAAAATCGTTAAGATTCTTAACGATCATAATTTTTGTGCATGATATCACAATTACACAATTGTTAAGATCCTTAACGATCATAATTTCATGTACTAATGTGATGATTATTAAGATCCTTAATGATCATAATTCCATGCATTAACATAATGATCGTTAAGATTCTTAATGATAAAAATTCCGTGCATTGACATGCACAAAATCATTCATTTTGTTGTTTTTTTTTGTTTTTTTTTTTTGCACTTAACAATAATAAGTTCCGTGCATTGACGCGCGCAAATTAATTACATTTGATATGTAAGCAAATAAATATTTGCTTTTTTTTTTGTTTACTCTTATAATTTTTATTATTTTCTTTTATTTTTTTATAAATTTTTTTTTTACAACTCATTAATTTTTATATAATTTTTTTTAGTTATTGTTATTGATTTTAAACTATCCTTTAGAGTTATTGCCTTGGAAGTTGCTCTTTTGGAATTACTATCATTTTTGGCGTATGTTTTTTCATCATTTTTGGTGGTATCGCAGCTTTAATTTTTTTTCTATTATTTTTTCTTTATTTTTTATTATATTTGTATTTTAGTATCTCTCTTGAGTTACTGCCATTGGAGTTGCCACAACAGGAGTTCTCTATTGGAGTTATTTCTAGAGTAGTCATTTCGAATATTTTTTTAAACCCTTTCATTTTGGTACTATTACTTTGTTTTTTTTCAATATTATTAGTTGCTGGATTATTTTTAAAGTTGGTAGTTTTAGCAATAGAAGTATTTTCTTATTTGGAATGTAAATTATTAAATTAACGCATTTGTATTATAAATTTAATTAATAAAATAATTATAGTTAATAAAATACAAAATTTAGTTAATAAAACTTATAAAATTTAGTTAATAAAATTATAAAATTTAGCTAATAAAATAATGCATATAGATATAGTTTATTATGTGTATATGTAGTACAGATATATGCAATTATATGTTACCTGCACGTAAATATGCACGAGACAATGCATGAGAAAACACATAAAATTGCACGTTAGTACACGCACCGTTGCACGGAATCCGCGCCTTATTACGTGCTATAAACGTGCTTTCCCATACATTGTCTCGTATAGATTTACGTGCAGGTTCGTGTGGTTCCATATTCAAACTTTCTCGTGTATTGCAGTATCATTCCGTGCTGCAATTTGTTATAGGGGCGGGTCAACGGGTCAAACAGAAATTCATGAAGTTTTTAAAGTGAATCATTAAAACTGATGTAACGACCCCTAATTAAAGCTAATTGCATAGAGAGCAGCCTGTATCCTAAATTTAAATGGAATTTTTCGGATTATGTATTGAAAGATTTCTCGACCTTGCTTTCATTGTCTACAGAAATACTGAGTTACTGTATTTTAAAAGGCCAATTTTCGACCCATGACCTGTCATAAAGCTGACCTACACAGATCAGACGACCCGGGTAAGAATTTATTGGCTATAGTATTGCACAGTGTGGTCGGATTCTGTGTTGCTGGGAATTTCTAAATTAGGGGTAATTTCGAATAATTCTTATGGAAGAATTCCCATGTTTGTTTTCCATTGGTTGTACCATTGATCTGTGTTTGATCTTTAGATGGGCGGAGTTTGAGGTACGTTAGTTTATTTGTGGAACTTTTGTGAATTTCAAATTCAAATATCGTGTTCTGGAATTTATGTGGTATTGTGTTATCTTCGGATAATTCTAATATTGTTGGGTTTTCCCCAAATCTTTGGGCTATTATTTTTCTTTCAGTTTTATCAAATATGGATAAGTACTTGAATCCTTTATACGATTTTTCTATTGTTTGAATTTTGTGTTCAATTCTCCTAAGTGGTCTAATTAATTCTTGGATCTTTTTCTTATATTTGATCAAGGTTTGGATTTCGAATGAAGATAACTTCCCAAAGTTCAATGCTAGTACAGGAAACTGTTCGTCTATGATTTCGGGCACTTCCTCTTCTGGTATTTCTAATTCTATATCGTTGAAAAAGTTGAAAGTTTCTCGGGTCCGTTGTGGTTGTTTTCCCATTTTAATTTTTATTTCTTCTAATTTCTGTGCATTTATAGGTAGTTCTAATATATCTTGTTCGTAGGTTTTTATTTTTATGTCTATTAATACTATATTTTATTCAAGTAACGGTATTAATTCATTTCGATGTTTTAACAGTTCTTCAATTTTGTATAGGTTCCATGGTCCTAAATTGTGTGGTTCTGTATGTTTTGGTGGTTCTTCTAAGGGGTGTATGTAGATTGCTAAGGTTAATATATGACTTGCTTCCTTTTGTAGGCAAGATTCTGCTTTCCACTCTTCGGTCGAGTAGCATGTTTCCTCAAATATTTTCAGCAGTTTTTCGTTCCTTAATACTATTTCAGCTTCTTCAAAGCATTCTCTTATTACACATGCATCTATATTTTCATTCTTTTCGTGTATTGCTTTTCCTCCGGGTCCATTTAGTTTTAAATAAAAGTCTTTATTTGGGTTTATCCTTTGTGCTAATAATATACATGTCTCATTTTCTATTTCTGTGAATAGTATTAGTTGTGTCATTTTTCGTTCTGGTAAAAATGATTTTATTTCATTTTCATTGTAAGGGCTGTTCCAATACTGAAATAGATTCTCGTTCCCAATATTGTTCATGGTATTTTTCAAGTTCTTCGTAGGTTT